>JAPMLY010002924.1:0-31496 GCA_026401115.1 Tetraselmis chui | reverse complement strand
TCAGGAGGGTGAGCTGTATGTCTTGCTGTTGTACGTGGACGACAGCATCATCGTCGGACCAGCGGGTAGCTTCATCGTTGGGTTCAAGTCGGCTTTCGGTGAGAGGTTCAACGTGCAAGACCTCGGTCCAGTGCCTTGCTTGCTTGGCATGACAGTCGAGCGTGATCGTGGCAGCCGCATCATCAGGACTGGACAACAACAATACGTCCTAGATGTGTTGGAACACCTCAACATGATGGACTGCAAGCCAGTGGGCTCACCTAAGGCGGTTGATGCTTTGAGCAATTGTGTGGAGACGTCGACATCAAAGTTGCCTTCCAGCCTATTGCCCAGTGCCGTACCAAAGCTTGATCGGTAGCTTGTTGTACGCTTCCGTAAGCACACGGCCCGACATCACCATGGTTGTTAGCCACCTTAGTAGGTATATGTCCGACCCCTCTCAGTCACACTGGGACCAAGCCAAGAGGGTGCTTCGCTACTACAAGGAGACCGCAGATTCGGTGTTGATGTACGGTGGCGCACCCTCATCAAAGGTGGTAGGATGGTCAGATTCTGACTACGCGAGTGACATTGGCGAGCGGCGCTCTCGCACGGGGTATGTGTTCATGCTCGACGGTGCAGCGGTGAGTTGGAAAAGTCAGCGGCAACAAACTGTGGCGCTTTCGACAGCGGAGGCAGAGTATATGGCGCTGACTGCGGCCACTCAGGAGGCGATGTTTTTGAAGCAACTGCTCCATGAGTTTCACCAAGACTCCGGGTCTCCCATGACAATTCACGAGGACAATCAGAGTTGTATTGCACTCAGCAAGAATAGCATGACGACTGGACGCAGCAAGCACATGGACATGGGGTACCACTTCTGTCGGGAGAAGGTGGAGAGCGGAAACATCGAGGTGCAATATTGTGCGACGGAGAACATACTTGCTAATGTGCTAACCAAGCCATTAGTGAGTGCAAGGCACGGCAAGTTGTGCAATGCCATCATGGGATTGCCTGCGTAGCAAGGGGGAGTGTTGCGAGACATAGTTTGTGTGGTAATCAAGTTGCTACACAGCAATGTTGGTCAAGTAGCATCGTGATAGTGCGGCTGTGACTCAGCACTATAAGATGATAAGCCAATCAGCAATAGCGAGGATTAGGTTGATGATGGTGGCAAGTTGCTGAGCGTTAGATATCATCTAAAGGCTCAGAATATACGTTGGCGTGTGCTCACCACAAGGTGAGTGCGTGTCCTGTGATAGACAAGTGCTAGGCACTTGCTGAGGGTGAGATGACATGCAGTGTCACAAACCGAGTGTAAGCATTCCTTATCGCCCCCTCAACTTTGACACAGTTATTGTAATCTAGTCTAGATGTGTTTAGTACATGCCCTGACCAGGCACAACTGTACACTAGACACCGGTCTGGTGTGTCGATACGGAGCTGTCGCTAGGCTACAGGTCACTCACTTCCTTTGTCATGACACCAAGCCTCATGTTGGTTGTCTGTGTGAATGTCCCTTTGTGTGACTATGACTGCAACGGAGTATACTAAAGTTTCCCTCCATACTAAACGTGTTTGCATAGTTCTACATGTTATAGGCCCCCACTTCAAGTCACTCACACCCGACCACTTTTTCCGGCAAGCTGCGATCTACAACACTCTTCCGGAAGGCAACGCCCTTATTGCTAGTTTTTTAATTTAGTACTTAATCCCTATATTCGGCGTAAAACCCGCCAATACTCACATGCTCCTTCTCCCACCTAAGCCGGCAGCTCGAGGACGTCGAACAACCAACCACACAGAGCGGCACTCGCTCTGTGTGGACATGGTGCATACATGCCCAAGCTAGGATCGGGGGGGGGGGGGGGGGGGGGGGGGGGGGGGGGGGGGGGGGGCGGCCTGCCTCGATGACGCTTCGTGCACTCTCATCGAGGTAGGCGCTGCCTGACAAGATCATGCTCCGCTACCGCCTCGGTCAGTCCGTCATTGAGGACGTGCACTTCATGCGACAGTCATTCGACGACTACAACGAGATGTGCCAGTGAATGATGGATCAGCGGCCATCCATCCTCACAACTTGTGTCTTCTCATGCTTCGTGGCATCTCCAGCTCAGGCCATTGAGGACATGCCAAGCAATGCGCCATTAACGCATTTGATACCGATTGCCTCCTATCGACTGACGAAGTAATGGCAAACATTTTGCACCCCTCCGCGACGACAAATCGACGACTCAGAACCTGAAGTGGTGCGCGACGATAGCCAAATTGTAAAAGTTGGCGAGGAAGGGATGCATGGGTAGCTTCACATCCCCCCCCCCCTATGCGAGTCTCGCTAGGGAGGCTAGGCAATCCCTTTGCGGGGATGGAGTGCTGTCGGCCGACCTTGACGATGCGAAATACACTGAATACTTACGTAGTAACACTCGTGCTACACGCTGCGTTTCCTTGTGCGTGTAGCTCCAAGACCCATGGAATCAAATCTGCGCGCGACGTGTTAGGTGGGGGTTCTTTCATACACGTCAACGGCTCGCCCTACTGTGTTAGAAAGTGAAGTCGTTCTAACCGCTCATTATGATTTGTTCTTTGGCAATGACGATTTGGACATCTAAACATGCAGAACCGACACGCTCAGCATACTAACGGTGTCCCTACTTCGCATGCACTGCCTAGCTATGTAAAAAACAATTCTTGTGACTCTTGCCTCTTGAACAGTGCTAGTGCAACACTTCGCAATGCGTTGGCATGCGCGAAACCACCTCGCCCCCCTATGAACCCGCCGTCGGACATTTGGGGACCCGGCAATTTGCCTTCCCCGCATGGGTTGCGCTATTGCTTGCTCGTGATTGATCACCACACGAATTTCATGTGGGTCAGATTCCTTAAGTCGAAGGATGACACTTGCAGCGAACGGGAATTGGTCCTCGTCGAAGTACGTCATATGCACGCATGGTATCACTTTGCCTATCGTGCGTTTGCACCGGTCTTAAAATTTGACTATGACTCGGTGTTTAAAGCTTACGCGAGGCGACAGATGTGCGGCATCTTGGATGGTGGAGTTCAATTCTCCGCACCCTACGCTCACCACATGCTTAGAAAAGCGGAGCGTCCCTGGCGTACCATTCAGGACAACGCTTTTGCCATGATGCACAACATGTTAGTTCCGACCGCTATGCGGTCGTGCGCGGTTAGTACACTCGTATATTTCCGCAATCTCACATTCAGTCGTGCGGTTGGACCTTCTGGCGGTGTGCCTCTGACCCTCCTCACTGAGGTCGAGCCGATCGGACAGCACCATCGCCATGTTGTCCGCAAGAGACTGTGTCGAGCTCTCGTCATACCGTGCTGCCCTCTTTGATGCGCAAGCGCCGGAATGGCACGCAGCGATGCAACATGAGTATAATTTCCTTACGGACAACGGCAAGCGGGAACTAGTCGATCTCCCCGCGGACCACGTGGTCGTCAACATCATGTGGATCTACAAGGTCAAGTCCGACACGGAGGGTGCCGTCTCTCGCTTTAAAGCCCACTTCGTCGCCAAAGGCTGCAGTCGACGCGCAGGTCTCGACAACACTGAGACTTTCTCCCATGTCATTCGCATGGCCAGCCTCCGGCTCTTTCTTACCATTGCGGCCGCCATGGATTTCGAACTCTGCTAGCTTGACATCGACACTGCGTTCCTATGTGCCCCAATTATTGAGGATGTCTACATTCGCCAACCCCTCGGCTTCTCGGATGGTACAACTAAGGTGTGCCACCTCAAATGATGCCTCTACGGACTGAAACAGTCCCCCCGCGAGCTCAACACACTCATGCGGGACTGGCTTGTAGAGAATGGGTGGCAGCAGTGCATCTCGGACCCGTGCATCAATACTTTCCGCACCGGAGCAGCTTTCGATATGATCGCACTTTACGTGAATGATAATCTTGCCTCCTGCAATAATGCTACTTGGTTGTCGTCGTTCAAAGCACGACTCGGCGCCCATATTCAAAATCAAGGACTTGGGTGACCTCTCCCAACTCATGGGTATGCAAATAACTCGCGACACGTCTGCCCGCACCATCTCGCTGGATCAGTCTAAGTACATGCGCGACATCATGGCTAAGCATGGCATGACAAACTGCAAACCCCTAGTTCATGCCTATAGACCCGGACTTCATGTCTAGCCTCGCACACATGGACTCCCCTCCCTCCACAAGAGTGTCGAAGGACGTCTACCCCAGCCTCATGGCAGCCTCCAATGCGCCGCTACATGCACGCGTCCAATGTCTCAACGGCTTTCAGCATTATCGGCTCCGCCCATGCGCATCCCACGGAGGCTCATCTCCATGCCATGAAGAAGACGATACGCTACCTTCAAGGCACCCTTGACCTACGCTTGACGTTAAGGGGGGGGTGCGGACCATGATTGCCAACTTACAGGCTTCGCATATGCAGATTGGACCAACAACAGTAGCACACGCAAGTCCCGTTTGGGCTACATGTTTACACTCGGTCGCGATCATGTCCGCTACAAGACCCAGCAATAGACATGCGTCGCCCAGTCAACATGCGAGGCCGAGTACTATTCTGCGGCAATGCCACCAAGGAGGGACTCCCTCTTCGCCAACTTATGGGGGAGATCTTCAACGAACACATCACTGTAACAACCACCATTTGGGAGGACAACCAAAGCGCGATCGCATACTCCCATAACGCCTTGGTCAGCGAGAAGACCAAACATATCGGTCCGAAGTGGTACTTCCTTAAGGGCCATGTGGAACAAGGCACAATCAGCTGATGTGCCTCCCCACTCACCAAATGGTGGCCGACATGTTCACCGAACTACTAGTAGGACATGCACTCACAAGACATCGAAGTGCAATCTTGGGAGGAGCATACCCAATGCAACGCTTCATCACGTAGCTCCCTTCATGGGGAGTGTTATAAATAGTACTAACTAGTCTTTAGTTGCAAATAGCTATTGCAAGATGTTCTAGATATGCTTAGTACATGTCTAGATCGGACACACCGATACACAGTTTACTTTGGATACATAGTTGTCGTTAGGCTACAGCTCCGCACTTCCTTTTGTCCCGACACCAAGCCTCGGGCTGGCTGTTTCTATGATTGTCCTTATGTGTGACTATGATTGTAACTAAGTGTACGTTAATTACCTTCCATACAACACGTGTCTACACGGTTCACAATTATTATATTGGATTTAGGGACACAATTCACGAATTGTTTAGGGCAAGAGCTATTAGCCATACATTAAGAATATATCACAGAATGGACCTAGATTTTCCCGCATATGTTATCGACGGACGTAAGAAGCAGCACAGATATACTATTCAAGCGGAAACCAAAACAATTCAAGCGGCATCACCTCATGAGATAGCTTGACATTTACAACAGGAAACAACTCGCTTGACCGGTTGTTGTCCAACTACCCTACCATTCTCTACCAATCATGAGCTTAGTTGTAGGCTTAGACCGGGTACTCGTGGTCCACGTACAAATAACACCACACCTATGTGCCGTTGTTCCTCACCTCGACGGCATGTGCGTGGGCCCCCGTGGAATGGACTATACGCAAAATCACAGCGCCGCATGTGGCGCTGCGGCGATCGCGGACGACGCATAGGATGGTGCGCACGCGTGCCCGGCAACACCACCACCTCCTCATGGTGGCCATAGTAACCCTATAGCCGTGTCATGCTTGGCAAGCTATTAGGGGTTACCGGCAGCTTGAGAGATTTACCGGCAGCTGCGATCCGCGTGATCAACGACACTCGAAAGCCATGTACAAGAGTTTTAAAATAAGTAGGTTTGTACCCACTAGCGTCAAGATGTCCTGCTCGGGCCGTCTAATGTTTTTCGAGACCTACTACCATGAGATCCTCTCCCGATGAGGAGGCGGAAGGCAATGTCTTTGGAATGTTTGCGTACAACGCCACTCGTCCACTCGGAATTGAGCACACTCCCTTCGAGGCAAACTTTGGGTTCTCTCTTGAGGAGCCTGTTAATCCATGAACACACGGAATGGCATGAAGGGGTTTAGAACCACCGCTTCCCGGAACGGAGATGTACGCCTTATCCAAGTACCGCCAAAACTCGGTACCCGATAGAAGCATGTTGTGCATATGAGCCCATCGCATCGCATCGCGAATAAGCTGCGAGCACCTATAGCGAACACCTATAGGTGGAGGGCCATGACTCCCCCGGAGTCCAGCGTACATATGTGTCCATTGGTAGCCCTACGGAGGGATGTGTTAACACTCCCCCTTAATGGACATCATCACATGAACTCCGGCCGGTGCCCTAGTAAACCCCGCAGTAAACGCGGAGGGCCCATAACCTTTTAATCCATGAATACACGGAATGGCATGAAGGGGGTTAGAACCGCCGCTTCCCGGAACGGAGTTGTACGCCTTATCCAAGTACCGCCAAAAATCGGTTCTAACCCCCTTCATGCCATTCCGTGTGTTCATGGGATGATGTCCAGGATGTTAGCATATCCCTCCGTAGGGCTACTAATGGACTCAATTCAGCCCCCTCAATTGAGCATGAGCCCTTCAATTTCGGTATCGCAAGACGCGTCAGAGCGGTAGTTAAGATGGTTACACGAGGTACACGCTCGGTGTTAGTGGTGCACACGGATGAGATGCAAGCTCGTCCGTAACCGTCGACAGCCCCACACTTCGTTCGAGGAGACACGATGATCATTGTTACAAAGAACCTCTTCTTACGTGGGCAACCTTATAGGAAGCTGCGCGATCGACAGCTTGGACCTTTTACAATCGAGGAGCATATTAAGAAACGCGGTTGTAGATTGAAACAACCAACTACAATACGCTCACACCCGGTGTTTCACGTTATCAACAACTTGCGACCCGGCCCTACAACTTCGGTGCGACCAGCTGTTCTAGGGACTGCTACATAAGGAGACGACGAGGAGTTTGACGTGTCCCACATCTTTGTTGTGTGCATGGACATTGAGGTAAATATTTGCTCTTCATGACGTACTTTAGTGATGACGACATTCCACCTCTCTGCCACCGGCTGAACGGTGTACACCGAACCACGGCGTTACACGATTTCTTGGAGACGCCCGAGTGGCACGCCTTTGCCAAAACGCAGGCGTACATCGACTTCGTGTACGCTCACCCGCCGCGCACTCATGTGTCCCATTAACTCCTTCAGTTAAGGAGCCTAGACCACGGAGGTCAGCCTCGCGGTTGTCGTCGATATTTTTAAAGAGGGGGAGGGTACGAGTGTGACGAGTTCACGAGTACAAGTCCTGCAACAATACATTGAAGGACATTGTACATGTGCTCGTTAGTAAATCCAATTCGTGCTTTTCCATCAGAAGAAAGTACATCGTGGGTACGTCGCTACTGCAATTTAGCGAGGGTACTAATGCGCAATATACTACCATTACCTCTATGTACGTACATGTACACACAATAAATTTAACTATCTAGACGAAGCACTGGACGAGGTTCCCAATGCTAAACGGGGGTCCCAATGCTAGATGAGCCGCGTCGCTAGATTGTAGGCAACGGTTGGAGAGCCCTAGCACATGGTACGAGGGCCAAGCGAGAGCATGTGCAAGCTAGCTAGGCAAAAGCTGTTTAAGCGTAGTGCAATAGTGGGAGGTGAAGAACGTTTCCTTTGTTCGATTACAATCTACTGATAAACATTAAACATTCAAACATCTTCTCATATCTCCCTCCATGTGCACTTGCACTTGAAAGTGACAGCAACAACAATCCGAACAAAACTGAATTGTGTCTGCTATTAGCTCTTAGAAGGCCAATTGTAACACTTGTCCATACATGTCCCCTACGAAAGATAGCATTGCGGACCAACAAACAAAGAGCTTTATGCCAGCAAAAAAGTTGGTGATAGTTCCGGGCCTTATACACTCCTCCACAAAATTCAGGACATGCATTATGTTAATCATAAGCTAGTCAAGAGCACGCTCCCCTCTCACCACGTCAAGCACGACGATACCCGAGTACCACCCGATTGTAGGAGAGCCGAGAAGCAAGCAGTAAGCCGCCATTCGGGGTGGTTAGGTTCCAGCTTAAAGCGGGTGTTGTCGGTGGAGTTTGTCGAATTAAGCCCATAAACTCCCGGGAAAATGTCTGAACTACACACGTCAATCTGAGCGCCACGCTTGGACATTGCTCAAGCGCTCATACCAAGCTGCATACTTCGCCATGTTCCACATAACCGTTTTTTGGGGGGCTTTTTGGAGGGGGTTTGGAGGCGTGGGTGCCGTGTTCAATGCGCGAGGTTTGGTTTGCGGGTGTGTGAATAGAGCACGGAAGTTCACGCCGCTGGCACGGGTGATTTTTTGGAAAGCAAGCGAGCAAAAACGCACATGACGCAGGTTTGGATAAACGCTGCACACTGTAAACATGCGAGGGCGATTAATTTAGGGGAGGGGCGAGGTCCAACTTGGCCGTTAAGGACGCATCACGTTGACGGTGGTGTTTGGAATGCTTGGGTATGTGCTTGGGCCAACTACACCCGCCCCACGCGTGGCACGCGTCGAGAATTAGGCTCGGAGGTCAATAGGAATGAAGAATTGGTAAACATATATCGACAAACCCCACACAAATCGTCTCAGGAGGTGAGCCGACTTCGATGGGTGTTGCTTAGCACTGCGGCTCAGTTGTGCCGGAATAATTCGTAAATTAAAATAATTCATAACAAATTATTTTGTGAGTGTTTGAGCTTAAAATTGGTTGTGATCGACGCGCATTGAAAACACGCATCCAACGGCACCTGTTACACAACGTTTTGACCATATAAGAGTAAGTTATGATCGCTTGAACATTGTGGCCGAAAGCGGCTTGCCCTTGGGTTGTGCGCATATCGGTGGTAAGTCTACATACGCGATTTCGTGCGTGTCCCCCACAGCGGCCTGCCCAACACCTCCTCCCTCCGTCGCCTATGCAATATATTTGCGCGACCGTCGCATCAGCGTTCATATTGCGGCGTTGTGCGCCCGTTACTCTTTTCGTCTACCAAGCACGGCGACTGTTTGAAAGAGCGTGCCGCACGGGTGCGGGCGCGATAACCCGACGTACACATGCCCGGCAGTGTTCGAACTCGCCCCTCGTATTTGTCGGCGCATTCCATTTTGCGCGCAAAAGCATTGCCTGGGATTTCAGGAGATTTGTCAATAAAATCGACCCATGGTTACATTTTGTACTTGCGAAGGTGCGAAATCTTGTCCGGAATTTTGTGGAGGAGTGTAAGAGCACACCATCTCCGGAAAACGGTAAGCAGCCAGCACAAGAATCACCAGACCATCAAGCAAGCAGCACTGCTGGAACTCTTGGTCTGTCTATCGGTATTTTCATGGCTTCTGTAAACAAATTGAAATAATAATTTGTCGCTCTTTTGGCAGCACAGTCGTAAAGTACTCGTACAGCAGTGGCCGCTGCTGCTGATGATCCGCTGGCGGCAAATACCTTATGGTTTTTTTTTTTTTTTTTTGCGCCCCCGGGATATGGGACTGGCAGGGAACCCGCACCGGCACCCTCTACAGGCGTCGTTTTGCAAGCATGACTGAGAGCAGAAGTTCAAAACGAACCTCAACTCAACATCGATCATGCTCCCGGGTAGGCGACGCTCGTGTGAGTGCATTGAGTACCATTGTACAAGAAAATACCTTGTGGTGTATTTCCACAAAGGATATATAAGGATGTATAAGGATGTATAAGGATTACCACAAATCGATTACCACAAAGGATGTATAAGGATTACCACAAATCGCTAAGCTAAGCTAAGATAAGCTAAGCTGTACTATTGCCAGTGCTATTCCTCCTTGATTACATGGATGCTGCGCGCCAGCGCGCCAATTTATTGTAATTGTCGCTGCTGCATCATCGAACCGGCACGCAATTCCCGCCTTGAATGATATTCTGCATATCATACCAGCCGCGTCGTATCGCTCCCGCCCGTACCTGTACTTGTAAGAGTGGTGTGCCCCGCGGCTGTCTCCACACCCTCACGTCACATTGTCCTCCTGCCTCCCACCCACCAGGACCGATTCCCACGTTATAGAATCGATATCCTTCTGGACCTAGGCACAGGTGCCTTGAGAAGCGAAACGCGGCTGTGGCCGCCCAACCAGATGAGCGGACAGGCACCTGTGCTGTAGTCAAGGTAGCAGTCGGGCTCGAAACGACGGCGCCACGCTGTCGTGTTCGCGAGCAGTCATTTTTGGGGTTTTAGCTGTTCTCGCGAGTTAACCCTCACCCGACTACTATCGCTACATAGAAGACGCCGCCCACGCGAGGGGGGTCGAGCGTTGGTACAGACCTGGAAGTCTCAACCCCCACCTCTGGACTCTCAAAGCGGTCCACAGGGTCACCCAGGATCTCGCCAGTTTCGATGGCCCCCGTCGTGAGCGACCGCCTCGATATGGATATTGACAGCGCTCGCGAGTCAAACAAACGCCACGGCTGCTTCAACTCTGCCTTCGTGGTCAGGACCAGCGCCACGACGGAAAAGTTTCTCCTCGTCATCATGGCTGCTATGTGGATGGTACGCCTGACTCGCAACTTGGAAGGTAACTCAGCTTTCTGACGTGCCCGTCGCTGCCGATATGACGCGCTGCCGTTTTTTGATAGTTAATTTTTCTTTTTCTTTTTACTTAAAATGGGAGGCGAGCCGACGTCATCCACGACTGACCTCTGTATTACGACACTGCGCAGGTCGTCTCCTCGGGGCTAATCCTTCTCAACAAATATCTGCTGAAAGACCTGCACTTTCACTACCCCATGGCCCTCTCGGCGCTGGGCATGGTCGCGAGCTCATTTGCTGCGTGCATCACTACACATGTGCGCCCTCCTCGCCAACACCCTTCAATCAGGCGCCAGTCCCTCGATGAAGCACACACACACACACACACACACACACACACACACACACACACACACACACACACACACACACACACACACACACACACAGTGTTAGACACACGCGCACTCACAGTATCAGACGCATGCGCACTCACACACAACCTCAAATACACGCTTCCACACACACACACACACAAAACATACCCCCCGACCCTCCCGCCCCCCCACACACACATGCATAACACAAATGGTATAATCACAATTGTACTATTACATTGAGTGAGTATCAATGCTATCAGCAAAACCAAGTACACACACACACACACACACACACACACACACACACACACACAGTCTCCGACACACGCGCACTAACACACACAACCTCTAATACACTCCTACCACACACACACACACACACACACATGCATAACATAAATGGCATAAACATACTTTTACTATTTTGTTTGAGTGAGTGTTAGTGCTATCAGGAAAACAAACCACACACTCACACACACACACACACACACACACACACACAACGCTAACACTATGACATTCACACAATCTCAGATACACAGCTGCATGTACATACGCAGAAAATCAAGCCACACAAACATATATAAACCAAGCGCGCACACCTATGCACACTGTCTCATATATATGCGCGCGCGCACACACACACGCCTATCATTTGAGGTATTTACCCTTGAGTTGCGGTTGAAACCTGGAGGTTGGTTTATCTGCAGGGGCTGAGGCTTGTGGAGACAAAGCGCTCGGTTTCGCGTAGAATGTGGGTCACCCACATGCTTCCCGTCGGCCTTTTCATGGCGCTCTCCCTTCAGCTTGGGAACTACGCCTACTTGAAACTTACCGTCGCCTTCATCCAGGTACTATCATCAGTCCCAATCATCCCTTGCCATTGCTCTGGGCAGTTGAAAGCACAGTTGCGCTCACCATCTGTCATCATCCCAATGCTGCCGCAGATGCTGAAGGCGCTGTGCCCAGTGATGACCCTCATCGCAATGGCCATTGCACGGTTGCTGTTGCCCACGATGCCACTCTGCGGCAGCGTCCTTCTCATCAGCTTTGGCGTAATTATGTCCAGCTACGGCGAGGTTAACCTCAGCATCATCGGCCTCAGCGCCATGCTGGGCTCCGAGGCAGCCGAGGCCCTTCGGCTGGTCATCACCCAAATTCTACTTGTGGGCTACAAATTTCACCCCAGTGAGTCTATCATTCCATTGACCACAGCTGTAGTGTGTGCGTGTGCGTCTATCTATATATGTGTGCGCGCGCGTGTCTATCTGTATGTGTGCGTGGGCGTGTGTATGTGTGAGTTTGTCCGCGCGCGTTTGTGTCTGTCTATGTGTGCGGTTTTTGGATTGTCACTTAGAATTGTGGTACTACCCCTTCGCCTGACCCACTAGTTATGTCGTTGCTCTCTGTTGTCGCAGTTGAGGGGTTGCTCTACCTCGCACCCGCCTGCAGCTTCTGGCTCCTGGTGGGCTGCTACGTCTGGGAGCTGACCTCCATGGTCGAGGAGGGCGCGTTCGAGATCATGGCCGATAACCCTGTGCTATTCATGACCGCCGGCGTCCTCGGCTTTGGCGTCAACGTCCTCTCCCTCTGCGTCATCCGGCTGGGCTCTGGCCTCACGCTGAAGGTGCCCCTTGTAACCCTTCTCCACATCGCTTTCAATACGAAGTAGCATTTGCAAAACAATGAGGAGTGTGTATATGTGTGCGCGTGTGTGTGCCCCAAGGTGTTGGCCATCATGAAGAACACCCTGCTCGTGGTCGTCAGTGCCACTTTTCTGCAAGAGGTGGTCACTGGTCTTCAGTTCGCGGGCTACGCCGTGACGATGGTCGGGTTCCTTTGGTATCAGGTGAGCAACCGCTCCTTATACACACAAAGGGCACCCCCACCCATTTTTCAACCTCAGGGGTGGCGTGAGGCTGTCATGCATTTGGTGACATTGTGTGAAGTCTTTGCTGCGGCTGTTTTGCATACAGGCTGTATTTGTGCCTCCTGATGTCGCGGCACAACAGGCCACGAAGCAAGAGGTAAGCGCCATACCCCACCTCCCCATGTCTAATTCAACTTCAACCACAACCTTTTCCGTAAGTGAAGTTGTCAGAGCTCACTACACAACTTCTGATTGGTAGCTATTATAAAAACAAAAAATGTGGGTGGGGGGGGGGGGGGGGGGGGGGGGGGCTTTGTTGTCGGGACTGCTCTGCCTGAGGAGCGCCGCTATGCATTATCTGCTCAGGGTCATTACGTGCCTTGCAATGCGCGAGATGAGATGCGGACGAATGTGGAAAGCGCCCGAGAATACGGAAGGCTATCGGATAAGAAGGACACGCCCGATCGCAACATGCTGCGTGTGTGATGAGGCGCTGTTGGGGGAGGTGTGGCAGGCGTAGCGCAGTAGTGCGCGGAGAGGGCAGCTGTGCCCCTCCGCCTTGCGCACCATCCCTTTCAGCACGTGCTCGTGCTTTGGGTTGTGCTGAAGACGGCGGCGGTGCTTTGGGGCCGCCATCAAGAAATGGACCTTTTTTCGGAGTGAAATGCGCTGGGCGCTTTACTTTGGAACTTATATTTGTGTAGTTGCAGTGTAATAAATGGAGTTGACGGACTCCGGTCTCGTGACACGGCGTAAAAATAGACTCTGTTGGACGAGTGCAGTTATCAGTCGCTTGTTATGTCTCTGTCGACAACGGTGTCCACGTGTGGCGATATGCCGGGTAAGGGCGAAACATTTTTTGTATTTTTTCCCCAATAACATGGACCCCTCTCACTTACAGCTAAGGACCTTCCCGTGGCTGCCGCATGTATAGGTCTTAGCCTGCGGTCTTATTTAGTCGTTGACCGTTCTCCAAGACAGTCCTAGGGACTACAAACAATGGCAGTGCAGTGGGGTAGACCTTCTCTATGATCGTGTCTCATCCATATCATCGTTTGCCTAGCTACTCGTTTCTTGGAATCCCTTTCCCACGTCAAGATGTACACTTTCCCTGAAGCCAATTTTCGTTACTAGTGACACTCATTTGATAAGGACCCGCCAAGGGCTGATGCAATGGCCGCGAAACTCAGGTGGGAAGCGAACTAATGTGGTGCGAGAAGCACACCGCGGCGCGTGTTTGCAAGGACTTGGACACGTCTATCGCCACGTCTTACTTAATAGGTGGGCATTAGATTGGGCGCGTTAGATTGGCGACCGGAATTTGTACAAGGGCACGTTCTGCCACCCTCTATAATGTTACGTGTCGCTCCATACACTTTTTGTCGTCATATTTGTCCCTATGATCGCGTCTTATTCATATCATCGTTAACCTAGCTTATAGTTTCACACATTCAATAATGACCCGCAACGAAACTCAAACGCTCACTCTACGGCCTGAAACAACCCCCCGCGAGTTCAATATACTCGTGCGGGACTGGCTTGTAGAGAATCGGTGGCACCATTGCATCTCGGACCCGTGCATCAATATTTTCCGCACCGGGGCAGTTTTCGCCATGATCGCAATCTACGCGAATGATATTCTTACCGCCTACAATGATGCTACTTGGTTGTCGTCGTTCAAAGCATGACTCGGCGCAAGATTTAAAATCAAGGACCTGGGTGACCTCTCTCAACTCATGGGTATGCAAATAACTCGCGACATGTCTGCCCGCACCATTTCTCTCGATCAGTCTAAGTACATGCGTGTCATCATGGCTAAGCACGGCACGAAAGACTGCAAACCCTCGTCCCTGCATACGGACCCGGGCTTCATGTCCGGTCTCGCACACATGGAGTCCTCTCCCCTCACATGAATGTAGAAGGACGTCTACCCCAGCCTCCTTGGCAGCCTCCAATGCGCCGCTGTCTGCACGCGTCCATACGTCTTTCACGGCTTTCAGCACTATCGGCTCCGCCCATGCGCATCCCATGGGGGCTCATCTCCATGCCATGAAAAAGGTGATACGCTACTTTCAAGGCACCCTTGACCTACGCTTGACGTTGGGGGGGGGGGGGGGGGGGGGGGGGGGGTGCACCACATTCGCCAACTTATAGGCTTCGCAGATGCAGATTGGGCCAACAACAGTAGGATATGCAAGCCCCATTTGGGCAACTTGTTTACACTCGGTCGCGGCCATGTCAGCTACAAGACCAAGCAATGGACATGCGTCGCCTAGTCAACATGCGCGGACGCATACTATTATGCGGCAGTGCCACCAAGGAGGGACTCCTCATTCGCCAACTTATGGGGGAGATCTTCAACGAACAGATCATGAAAAACCATCATTTGGGAGGACAACCAAAGCGAGATCGCATACTCCCATAACGCCTTGGTCAGCGAGAAGACTAAACATATCGGTCCGAAGTGTTACTTCCTTAAGGACCACGTGGAACAAGGCACAATAAACTAATATGCCTCCCCACGAACCAAATGGTGTCCGACATGTTCACCAAACCACTACCTCACAAGACATCGAAGTGCAATCTTGGGAGGAGCAGACCCAATGCAACGCGTCATCACGTATTCACGTAGCTACCTTCATGGGGAGTGTTGTAACTAGTAACTTCTAGTCTTTAGTTGCAAATAGCTATTGTAAGATGTTCTAGATGTGCTTAGTACATGTCTAGATAGGACACACCGATACACAGTTTGCTTTGGATACATAGTGGTCGCTAGGCTACATCTCCGCACTTCCTTTTGTCCCGACACCAAGCCTCGGGCTGGCTGTCTCTATGATTGTCCTTATGTGTGACTGTGATTGTAAGTAAGTGTACGTTAATTACCTTCCATACAACACGTGTCTACGCGGTTCAATCGTAACATTATATCGGATTTAAAGTCACGAATTGTGTAGGGTGGGAAGCTATTAGCCATACATTTAGAATATATCACAGAATGGACCTAGATTTTCCCGCATATTTAATCGACGGACGTAAGAAGTAGCACAAATATACTATTCAAGTGGAAACCAAAACAATTCATGCTGCGTCACCTCATTAGCGAGCTTGATCTTTATAACAAGAACCAGCCCGCTTGACCGGTGGTTGTCTAACTACCCTACCATTCTCTGCAAATCAATAGCTTAGTAGTAGATTTAGTCCGGGTACTCTTGGACCACGTACAACCAACAT
This sequence comes from Tetraselmis chui, assembly GCA_026401115.1. NCBI lineage: Eukaryota > Viridiplantae > Chlorophyta > Chlorodendrophyceae > Chlorodendrales > Chlorodendraceae > Tetraselmis > Tetraselmis chui. Next base: position 15,508 of record JAPMLY010002924.1, on the reverse strand, counting down.
CACACCTATGTGCCGTTGTTCCTCACCTCGAAGGCATGTGCGTGGGCCCCCGGTGGAAAGGACCTATACGCAAAATCACGGCGCCGCATGTGGCGGAGCTGCGGCGATCCCGGACGACGCATAGGGTGGTGCGCACGCGTGCCCGGCAACACCACCACCTCCTCATGGTGGCCATAGTAACCCCATGGCCGTGCCATGCTTGGCAAGCTATTAGGGGCCTTAGAGAGTTGCCGGCAGCTGCGATCCACGTGATCAACGACACTCGAAAAGCCATGTGCAAGAGTTAAACAAGAAGTAGGTTTGTACCCACTAGCGTCAAGATCTCCCGCTCGGGCCGTCTAATGTTTTTTCGAGATCTAATGCCATGATATCCTCTCCCGATGAGGAGGCGGAAGGCAGTGTCTTTATAGTGTTTGCGTACAACGCCACTCGTCCACTCGGAATTGAGCACACTCCCTTCGAGGCAAATTGTGGGTTCTCTCTTGAGGAGTCCCGGACCTACTGTTGAGCATGCGCCTTTCAATTTCGGTATCGCAAAACGCATTAGAGCGGTTAAGATTGTTACATGAGGTAAACGTTCTGGTACATTCATGTTAGACCTGCACATGAATGAGATGCAGGCTCGTTCGTAACCGTCGACAGCCCCACACTTCGTTCGAGGAGACAAAGTGACCATTGTTACAACAAACCTCTTCTTACGTGGGCAGCCTAATAGGACGCTGCGCGATCGACAGCTTGGACCTTTTACAATCGGGGAGCATATTAAGAAACACAGTTATAGATTGTAACTACCAAATACAATACGCTCACACCCCATGTTTCACGTCAGCAACTAACAACCCGACTCTATAGCTTCTGTGCGACCAGTTCTCATAGTGAGTGTTAAAGAAGGAGACGACGAAAAGTTCGATGTCTCCGACATCTTTGTTGTCTGCATTAAGTCGTTAAGTAGACATCGAGGCAAATCTTTCCTCTTCATGACGCACTTTAGTGATGGTGGCGACATTTTACATGTCGGGTACCGGCTGAACAAGGTACACCGAGCCACGCCCACGGCGTTACAAGATTTCTTTGAGACGCAAAGTGGCACGCGGTTGCCAAGACTCATGCGTACATCGACTTCATGCACGCTCACACACCGCGCATTCATGTGTCCCAGTAACGGCTTTAATAAAGGAGCCTGCTAGACCACGGAGGTCAGCCTCGCGGTTGTTGTCAAGATTTGTCAAGAGGGATAGGGTACGAGTGTGACGAGTACAAGTCTTGCAAAGGTACATTACATCACATTGTACATGTGCTCGTCACTAAATCCAATTCGTGCTTTTTCATTAGAAGAAAGTACATCGTGGATACGTCGCTATTGCAGTTTAGCGAGGGTATTGATGCGCAATGTACTACTAGTACCTCCCGGTACGCACATGTACGCACAGTAACTCTAACTATCTAGACGACGCATTGAACGAGGTTCCCAGTGCTCAACGGGGGTCCCAATGCTAGATGAGCCGCGTCGGTAGACTGTTGGCAACTGTTGGAGAGCCTAGCACATGGTACGAGGACCAAGCGAGAGCACGTGCAAGCTAGCTAGGCGAAACCTATTTCAGCCTAGTGCAATAGAGGGAGGTGAAGAACGTTTTAACAATTCCTTTGTTCGATTACGATCTACTGATAAACACTAAACAATAAAATATCTTCTCATCTCCCTCCATCTGAAGTTGCACTTGCACTGACAACATCATCAAGTTGAACATAACGGATTTGTGTATGCAATTAGCTCTTAGAAGGCCAACTACCACACTTGCCCATGCATGTCTCCCACGAAAGGTAGCATTGTGGACCAACAAACAAAGAGCTTTATGCCAGCAAAAAATTGGTGATAATTACGGGCCTTATAGGAGCACCCCATCTCCGGGAAACGGCGAGCAGCCAACACAAGTATCGCCAGACCATCAAACAAGTAGCACTGCTTGAACTATTGGAATTTTTTTCGCCTTTGTACACAAATTCCGTGATCCTCTTGTCACTCTTGCCCTCTTGTTTCCCCTCCCGCTTTCCTTGTCCGTGCTCATTTGGTTCTTCTTGTAAATAATATCTTTGTACACAACTTAAAACAGTAATCATCTGTCGTTGTGGCAGTACTTGAAGTAATTGTACGGTAGTGGCCACTGATAGATAGTACCTGTACTATTATCAGTACTTTATTGCCAATACCTCCCGGATTAGATGGACGCTGCGCCCGCCAATTTGGCATGGGTGCTGCTGACTCTCGCTCCTTCGTCAATTATAGGTCATCAATGCCCGTACACGTATTCCTACATATTGATGTGCGCACTAGATAGATTCATCATCCACGCGGCAGCGCGCGTGCTCCTATTGTAACAATTTCTTTAAGAAAATGCAATGGAGGCTCCTATTCACTTCTCATATTCCCTCAATAACGTCCTGTAACTATCGCTATGAGCCGTCCCGCGCACGCGCCAACAAGCATCGCGAGGGGGCTGACTCCCCCTCCCCGACTGTGCTCCGATAATACCTTGCGCTCTCACGCTATGACAGTTATGTCCGTCTGCAACATTTTGTTCGTCGATCTACTTATGTTCCTTTTCGGCGTTTTTTGGGAGATGTGCGACGTGAATCCATGCAACGTCTTTCTGCTGCTCTTCATGGCACTCTGGGTTCCTATCTCCGCGAGGATTTTCAGGAGGGCAGTACTGACGCTGTGGCACGTCTTCCAGTTCCTCGAGGGCTTTTTTTTCTCTTTTCTTCTTTTTGTTTGGTGGCCTCCGCTGCTTTTTTGTAAAAAATGTTTTATTATTTGTAGTGGTCGTCGCTGCTGTTATCACCGAACCGGCACGTACCCTGTACATGTATCCCTTGATATTGGTCATATTGGTAATATAGAGGTTTGAATTACAGGGCTAAATGACGAAGTAACCGGCGTTACCTCCGTTACAAGCGTTACCTCCGACGCTACATCTCCCTAACGGTTCAAGTGCCCACGCGCGCACGGACAGTAAAATGTCCGCACACTATATAACACACAAGCAACGATTGTGTGTCCACCTTCTGCCTTTTGCGAAAGCTATCGCTCAAGCAAACGGCATCGTGGCTCTTGCTAGCCACGCAAGGCGTTGATCACTTGAGTCTCCTGCACGACGCACGAAAACACACTCCTTCAGTTCAAATGGCAGACCGCATGGTATTGCCTACTGACCTCTACCCCGTTGCGCCCGGTGACGTGCCGGAACAGCAGCCAGACTAGCTGCAATTGTTGACACAGATTGTTCAGCAGTTAGCAGCCCAGGTCGAAACTCTATCCGTCGCAACCGCATCAACAAAACACACTACTTCAGCCATCCCCACAGCCGACTCCGACAGCGCTGCGGGTGGACGACTCGAGCCCGACGCTCTACCAGCTGAAAGTAAAAACACCCCTCTAGAGTACATCGACCCTAGAGAGTGGTCAGATTTCGCGTCCCGTACGTTCGCGGATTGCCTACCCCCATCTGGCACAATAGTCCCGTGCCTGTGGAACCCTCGACACGACGAGGCTGACAATTATTTTACGGACAACGCGAGAATTTCCTCCCGCGACGAGTATCGACACCTGCTCTGCTACGGTGTATTTACGGCCGCCGTTAACGCGGCACTCGAAACTGCTATGGAAACGCTTCGCTCGGTCACCTCTACCCCCGACGAAACAACCTACGCCTACTCCCTCGTCGACGCAGCGCTACGTACTAATCAAGCAGTGGCCTCAGCGGGGGAAGCGCGACTCACCTATATCAGACGCTTCAAAAAGGCCAAGGAGATTCTCACCGGAGAAGAACGCGTCGCGGAGCGTCTCGTCTACACACGTTGCTTCGACACAGTCGCCTCCGACCGTGGAGGCAACGTCGTCGACGCACTCCTGTCAGCCCTGGAGGACAAACGACTTTAAGCCAGCATCACAGCAGCCGCAAAAGCGCAAGCAACTGCCCAGTTCAAGGCCGACAAGCCTAGACCAGACAGACCGGACACGCCGAACGACAAGCCGGACAAGCCGGACAAAACCAAGGCCAAGCCTAAGGACCGCACGGGCGACCGCCCCCTCCCCTCTACCGACAAGGCACACAAGAAGACCGTGGCCGACAAGGAGGAATGACGGGGTGACCCGTCGCGCCGATTCCTGCACACCAGATTCAAGCTACATGCGTCATCGCGTGCGGCGAAACTGGCAAGTCTGGAAAGATATCGGCGCGAGCGGACAAGTCTTACGGTGGATCCGGGAGGGCGTTACTATTCCCTTCCAAAACAACCGACCCCCACCCCCGTTCAACCAAGGCATCTCACTACTAGACGCTTCCCCCGAGCAGCTCATCTTTGTCGAGGCCGAGCTCGCGCGCTTCGTGGAGACGGGAGCCTGGGAACGCACCACATGCAGCAAGTACGTATCTAGACTCTTCTTTGTCGCCAAGCCCGGCAACAATCAGTGGCGATTTATCGTCGACCTGCGACACCTAAACAACTTTCTGCGTAAGAAAGCGACTGCGGATGGAGTCTTTGCTAGGCGTACGTCATCTGACTCGAAAGGGCGACTACATGTTCTCGTTCGACCTCAAGGACGGGTTCTACGCGCTGGGCATCGTGCCAAAGCAGCGCGACTTCCTAACAATAAACGTTCGCGGCCAACTGTACCGACTAGCTTGCCTCCCGATGGGCTGGTCGCTCAGCCCTTACCACTTCTGCGCGTTTACGGACACATTCGTACGACACCTCCGACAACCAGACCCCGGTGGGTTTACGACACAGCATGGGAAGCCTACACAACCCGACTGCGACAGACCGAGCAAGCGCTTCCTACGACACACGCGGTGGCGCGGAGCAAAAATCTTACCTTACGTGGACGACTTCCTCCTCTTCGCCGCCACTCGTGCGCTCGCTCTGGCGCTCCGGCAGCGCGTCGACCGCCTCCTCACCAGTCTCGGCCTTCTCTGCCACCCCTCCAAGGGTTTTTGGGAGCCGACGCAATACGGCCACCACCTGGGCATTGACATCGACACAACTACATGTTACTTCTTCGCCCCAGCGGAAAAGCTTCTGAAGCTCGCCAAACAAGCTCGATACCTACTACAACGTGCAACAAGAAACTGCAGATGGCTACCTGTCAAGGAACTACAGTCATTCGCGGGTCAGGCGCAATACCTTTTTCTTGCGATTCCGGCGGCAAAATTCTTCCTCCGCGAACTGCACTCCGTACTTGGCGACAAGTGGGGATGCCGCGTCCGCCTCACCCCGCAGCTCAGTCGCGATCTACAGTGGTGGACACAAGTACCCAGCCGCGCCAACGGCAAGAACATACACCGCCCGGTCGAGTCAGCGTACATACATTCCGCTAGTTCGGGATATGGTTGGGGAGCAGTACTGAACGGCAAACTCGAAGCACGCGGCTTCTCGGGAATAGAGGGCGAAAAACAGCACATTACCTAGAAGGAACTGAAGGCCATCCGTCTGGCCGTCCTCAGCTTCTTGCCACACCTGGCTGGCCGCAACGTCCTCCTCCACGAAGACAACCAGGCGGTCTGCCACGTCCTGGCCGGCCTGACGTCCCGCTCCCCGGAGACAAATGACGAATTACGCCGTTTGTGGTACCTGTTGGACACCAACAACATCCACATCAGGCCCAGATACATCCGTTCTGCGGCAAACACGTGGGCAGACAAGCTCAGCCGCCACCTCGACAGCGACGAATGGCAATCGACCCCTCTCTGTTCGACGAAATGGACACACAATTCGGCCCGCACACAATCGACCGGTTTGCGTCGGCTCTCAACACGTTACTGCCCCGCTACAACGCGAACGGGCTAGACCCATCGTGCGAAGCCGTGGACACCCTTCACCTCGCCGATGCGGCTTGGAAAGCTGAAAACAAGTGGTGCAACCCGCCATGGCCCCTGCTACCCGACCTCGCCCAGAAACTATAGCTGAGCGGCGCAGCAGCCACGGTGGTCGCCCCCCGTTGGCAAGGAAAAGCGTGGCATCATGCACTTACCGAATTTGCGTGCCACGAGACGGTCCTGCCGGCCCGAGCTCACTTGTTCCGTCCCGGGCGGCGGCACGGACGCGGTACAGTCGGCAAGCCTCACTGGCCCGTCACTGTCTTCCGGATTCCCTCCCGGCCTGGTTGTACCTCCGCCGGGGCGCTGTCAGTGCTACCCTGACCATGTTCAACACATGACACATCAGGCCAACAGTCCAAGCGTACCCTACCCGACCAGCAAAGGTCCGCTACAAGGTGGAGGTGGTAGGCTGCAACAACCCCTGGGCCGCCTCGATGCGCCCCTACATGCAACGCCTACTGGGCACTGACAGCCTTGGAGCTAAAACGCTCGACTTACTTACCGCCGCTGGGGCGAAAAGCACGTCCGACACGTACAACAGCGCAATCAAACCTTACTTCCAGTTCTGCGAGGAGCAAGGCCTACCGCCGCTAGCCGCAACAGCCGCTACCATGGCCCGCTACATCGCATGGATCGGGGAACGTGGCACCATTAAGGCTACTACTCTACAACCTTACCTTTCAGCCGTGAACGGGTTTTTCAAAGACCACGGCGCAGAATCAGTCGCACAAGGCGATTTGGTCGCCAAGGTCCGGCGGGGTCTCGCAGCGTCCCAAGTTTCCCTCCAGCCCAGCCGCACACGCCTGTACCTCCCAGCCCGGATTCTTGTATCATCGCTACGCCTGGCCAAGGACCTCCGCACACAACTGACAGACACGTGGACTCAGGCTCAAACGAACCTCATTCTGCTGTTCAGAGCGTGTCTAGCGACGGTGCTCCTGGCCGCATTTTTTTGTCGCGGTGGAGCAGGAGTTGAGTGCCGGTCTGGAGACCTGTTGTGTACTCCAACCGGCGGAATCCTCCTGTACCACGGAACGAGAAAAGGTCAACGGGGTACTTCCACGGAGCGAAAACTCCTATGTGAACTACCGGCTTCGGCTCACCCGGACATCGCAGAACTACTACAGTACTTCGACGCTGCCCGTACCAAGTTCTCCGCCGGGAAGATACCGGACAAACGATGGGCCATTAGTCTACGCGAACCTACGACAAACTGGACTGCGGACACCATGACAGCTTGGCTACAACGAGTACTTCGTGCAGTCCACGAACAACCTCCGGACGGTTTCGCGTGGACTTCGCACTCCCTACGAAAGGGTGCAGCTACTGCTGCGTACAATATCGGTACCCCAATGCAGAAGATCGAGTTCTTTGGCGGTTGGGGGCGAGAGTCGGACGTAGTCCTCGACTACATCGACCCAACAGTGCTCCCGTGCCCGGGGGCTTGGCAACTCTTTGGGTGGATGACCCATGGCGGGCCCACACCCAACGTTACACGCCAGTCGGCGACAGATGGCATAAGTGAGACCCAACAGAGCTTAAATGGTCATATTGGTACCCAGGTAATATAGAGGTCTGAATTTCATGGCTAGAATTACGCAATAACATGCGTTACCTCCGACGGTACAACTCCCCTAACAATTCATGCGCACGCACGCACTATGGACAAAAAAATGCCCGCACATTATATGACGCACAAGCAGCAATTGTATGTCAAATTTCTGCCTTTTGCGAGAGCTATCGCTCACGCAAGCCCACCCACCCGATTCCCTCTCACATTGCGTGTAGGGTGGCCCAAGGGCCACCATTTCCAAATTCTGTAAGTGATCCATATCTTTGGCATAAGTGAGCCCCAACACAGCTTAAATCTGCATTTACCCGAGGGCACGTTTTGCCAAAGATATCAGATTGCTTACAATTTGGTCAAAAGACCACCACATGCCTGGCCTGGGGGAAGATTAGCGCTAATTATGGGATGGGTGGGTGGGTTGCTCGAGCCAGATGGGCGAGCGCAAAGCAGAGAGTGCCAGTGCTCGGGGGTTGCACCGGCTTAAGGGGCTGCCGCTAGCTAGTGTTGTTGGGGCAGAACATGGGGCGTTGCGCTAGGCGTCTCCTCAGTCCTCGAGGGTCACCTCGAGGACTGGGTGAGACGCGCCGCTTTTACAGTAACGCTTTACCGTTCAGGTTTGCGTTCTGTCACATATGTAAGTAAGTTTTGCAAACCTCTAGATTTAAAACCAATCTGACTATTTACCCGAGGGCACGTTTTGCCAGTATGTAATAAACCGGAGGTTTAGCGCAGCCTGGTCTTGATGAAGCGGTATAGCGGGGACGAGCCAGCCGAAGTATTGCCAAGCCGCTGGAGATGGGGTCATGGTAGGGTCGATGTATTTCCCTTCTGTGACAGAACTGTTCTTGGCCCAACCACCCATGTATTTGACGACGTGGAGTGGGGTCCCGATGCAACTAGCGGCGGAGGCCGCCCCTTTACGGAGGCTGTGCGATGTCCATTTAAAGCGCTCGAAAACGAGCGATGAGGTGGCGGGAAGTAGGAGTCCACTGGAGGTGCGTACTGAGCTTAGCGGCCGCGGTGAGTAGCGAGAGGGCGAGCGGAGCTGGTAACGGTAGGCGCGAGTCCGCCGCCTGTAGTCGTTGCTGTTGCATCTCGAGTCCGCGACGCGCGTCGGCCAAGAGTTCGCCGACGGCGATAGGCTGCTGTTGGTGGTCGCGGAAAAACTTGTTGATCGCTGAGTAGTACTGCTGTAGCGATGCGGCAGCGACAGTACCTTGCAATCCCAACCAGGCCGTGTAGCGAACGACCGATTGAGTAGTAGCCTGTAGCGGGTGAATATTTTCCTCGTGGCAGAACGCGGCAAATTGACGCAAGCCGCTGTCGTAGTTGGCGTACGTGGTCGGGGCTAAGGAGCTGCTTAACAGGTGTAGCGCAGTGGTACCGATGAGGTCGGTGCCCAACAGGTTTCGCAGTCCGGTAGTCATGCTAGCAGTCCACGGTGCGTGTGCGTCGGGTATCCGTAAGGTGTAGCGGGCATGCCTTGTGGGCTTGTTCGCTTGCGTAACCATTGCGCGTAGGTCTGTGAGGCTGGCGTTTGCAGTCCGTAGCGTGCGTCCTATTGCGCCCCTGCGGGTGTGGAGCCAGGCCGGCGTGGCAGTCGAAAAGCCACGACGCTCCATCCTGGTCGTCCGACCCCCTCGCGTGAGCCTAGCCGACCGGGAAAGAACAGGTCTCGCGACGGGGGGTAGTGAATAGTCTCGACGGCTGAGCTGTGGAGGTCTTGAAACCACGGTGCGTGAGGCCAGTACGGGGCGATGACGGTAGCCGCTGCTCCTGATTGGCGTAGTTTTGCACAGAGGTCGGGAAGGGCTGACCACGGGGGGTTGCAGTAGTTTATCTCTCGTTGCCATGCGGTGTCCGGGAGGTGTAGACAGTCGACGTCCTCGCATTTGGGGTCGCGCCATCGGGCGTTGAAACGTGGGAGTTGAGCGTTTTCCATTGACGCGAAGCGGTCGATGGAGTGTGGTCCCCACGTTGACTGAAGGTAGTCGAATATTCGAGGGTTGAGCTGCCAGTCGTCGCGGTCGAGCTCCCGGCTTAAGCTGTCGGCCCAGATGTTCGCCGCTGATCGGATGTAGCGGGGCCGGATGCGGATGTCGTTGACGTCGAGTAAGTGCCAGAGCCTGCGCAATTCGGTCATCATGACCGGTGAGCGCGTAGTCAACTTGGAGAGCGTAGCCACGACGGCTGTGTTGTCCTCGTGTAGTAGGACGTGTCGGCCTCGGAGTTGTGGCAGAAAGGACTCGATCGCGAGACGAACGGCGCGGAGTTCCTTCCAGGTGATGTGTTGCTGGCGGTCGTCGTCGTACCAAAACCCGCGGGCTTGGTAGGCAGGGTTGTCGTTCAGGACGGCGCCCCACCCGTAACCACTTGAGTCGGCGTGTAGGTACGCGGTCTCGATCGGTTTGTAGATGGAGCGGCCGTTGTGTTGGTTGGGCACAGTGCGCCACCACTCGAGGTCGCGGCGTAACTGGTGTGTCAGCCGGACACGTCCGCCCCATCCCTTTCGCGTAGCCAGCACGCAGTGTAGTTCGCGTAGAAAGAAGCGGGCTGGTGCGATGGCGAGGTAGAGGAACTGTGCCTTGCCAGCAAACGCCGCGAGTTGTCTGGCGGGTAGCCACCGAGCGGAGGTAGCTGCGCGGCCGAGTAACGCTGAAGCTTGTTTTGCGAGGGCTTGTAGCTTGTCGGTCGGGGCTCGAAATTCGCCTTTCAGGAGGTCGACTGTCATGCCCAGGTGGGTGCCCACTTGGGTGGGCTGCCACAAGCCTTTGTCGGGGTTGCGCTGGAGGCCTAGCCGGTGGAGGAGGGTCTCGATGCGGTCGCGTAGCAGTAGAGCTGCGTCGTACGAGCTGGCCATGAACATGAAGTCGTCCATGTAAGGTAGCAGTCGTACTCCGCGCCATCGGACGTTGCGAAGGAAACGTCGCGACGGCTTGTATGGCGTCGCGGAGTTGGCGGTCATCGGGGTAGGCGCCCGTCGCAAGTAGTTTGTGAACACTTGGGTCAGTTTGCAAAAATAGTAAGCCGACCCCGACCAGCCCATCGGGAGGCATGCGAGGCGCCACAGCTCGCCGCGGTAGTTGACCGTGAAAAAGTCGCGGTCCTCTTCTCGGATGCCGAGCGTGTAGTAGCCGTCCGCGAGGTCGAGGGAGACGAAGTAGTCGCCCGGGCGGGACAGGTGGCGTAAGTGTTTGAGGGTCTCGCACGACATCTTGAACTCCGCGCAATAGCTGTTGAGTTCGCGGAGGTCGATGATAAGCCGCCATTTGTTGACCCCGGGTTTGGGGACGAGGAACATGCGTGAGACGTAGCGAGGGTTGCTGGCGCGCTCCCAAGCTCCGCAGGCTTCGAAGCGTGGAAGCTCCGTAGCTAGGAAGTCGAGTTGAGGTTGAGTGGCGTCCTTCATGGAGACACCGTGGTTGAAAGGTCGGGGACGTAGGCCGCTTTTGAACTTGACCCGCACGCCATGGCGGATCCAGTTCACGACTTGACCGCTCGCGCCGATATGCTCCCACTCCCGCCATCTTAGCCGCACGCGGTGACGCATGTAGTTGGATGTCGGGGAGCAGGAATCGGCGCGGCGGGTCACACCATCATTTCTTCGTGGTGGGTTTTGCTCCGTCTGTAGTCTTAGTTCCGGCCGCCGCTGCCGCTGCTGCTGCTGCTGCGGCCTTGCGCTTGTCGGCGGCTGCCTTCTTGGCCTTGGCGTCTTGTCCGGGTGGCTTGTCCGGCGTGACTCTCGCGAACGCTGCTCCAGCAGCTGCTTTGCTGGCGGCATGTAGGCTGACTTCGAGGGTCCGATCGACGAACGCTTGGCGTAGCTCGTCCAGTGCGCTCGAGACCGCGGTAGGGCGTGGGCGGCAGAAACGTTCGTGCGCGAGCTCGGCGAACACTCGGTCCGTATCCGAGCTCGTTTGTCCGCCCTTGGTGAGGCGGAGGAAGCCCAGTCGAGTACGGGCGGCCTCCTCCGTCGCTGTGTGGGTGCGATGACCCGCTCGGATGAGGGCAACGGCCGCCGCCTGCTCCGCTGGTAGAGGAGGTCCGGTTGACAGCGTGTCCAAAGCCTCGCTGATTGCCGCGTTGGCGCAGCTGTCGAAGAAGGCATAGCACCCGATGTGGAGGTACTCGTCGTACCCCGCTTGAGATTTCCGGTCGTTGAGGAAGCGGGCCGTGTCGTCCGTTAGCGTCCACAGACGAGGTTCGTCGATGTCGCGAGGGGGTCGCTCCAAACCGGCCGGAATGATTTTACCGTAGGAGGCAAAATCGACGAACTCGGGCTCGTGGAGCTCGGGGTCGTCGTTCAGCAGGTCGATAGGCTGCTCAGGGGCTGCCTTACCACCCTCAGTCGCAATGGTCGCGTCAGGGGGAATGGACTGCTGTTGATTCGGAAGCTCGGCTGGGCCTGTTAAACGTTCGAGCTGGGCTAGTAAGGCGGTGTTAGACGCCTGAATCTGCTCAGCTAATCGGAGTTCGAGGGCCGAAACCGCGCTTTGAATTTGTTCGGAAGTACGCTGTTCGATTACAGAGGGGAGAGGGTCGACTCCGTGGGCGGAGGACGACGGCTCATGCTGCATGATGTTAGACGGCGACTTAGAACGGGGGGAAGTGTCTCGTGACGCTCGAGTGCGCATGAGGCGATGTAAAACTGACACCCTGCTCGACTACGAGAGTCGAGACTGCAATTGCGCGAGCCAGATGGGCGAGCGCAAAGCAGAGAGTGCCAGTGCTCGGGGGTTGCGCCGGCTTAAGGGGCTGCCGCTAGCTAGTGCTGCTGGGGGCAGGGCATGGGGCGTTGCGCTAGGCGTTACCTCAGTCCTCGAGGGTTACCTCGAGGACTGGGTGATACGCGCCGCTTTTACAGTAACGCTTTACCGTTCAGGTTTGCGTTCTGTCACATGTGTAAGTAAGTTTTGCAAACCTCTAGATTTCAAACAATCTGACTATATAATACTAGCCGCGTCGTATCACTCCCCGTACCCGTACTTGTAAGAGTGGTGTGCCCTCTGCTGTCGTTTCTTCACACCCTCACGTCGCATCGTCCTCCTGCCTCCCACCCACCAGGACCGATTCCCACGTTATGGAATCGTGGAATCACAGGTGCCTTGAGAATCGAAACGCGGCTGTGGCCGCCCAACCAGATGAGCGGGCAGGCACCTGTGCTGTAGTCAAGGTAGCAGTCGGGCTCGAAACGACGGCGCCACGCTGCCGTCTTCGCGAGCAGTCATTTTATTGGGGGTTTTAGCTGTTCTCGCGAGTTAACCCTCACCCGACTATCGCTACATAGAAGACGCCGCCCACGCGAGGGGGGTCGAGCGTTGGTACAGACCTGGAAGTCTCAATCCCCACCTGTGGACTCTCAAAGCGGTCCACAGGGTCACCCAGGATCTCGCCAGTTTCGATGGCCCCCGTCGTGAGCGACCGCCTCGATATGGATATTGACAGCACTCGCGAGTCAAACAGACGCCACGGCTGCTTCAACTCTGCCTTCGTGGTCAGGACCAGCGCCACGACGGAAAAGTTTCTCCTCGTCATCGTGGCTACTATGTGGATGGTACGCCTGACTCGCAACTCGGAAGCTCACTCGGTTTTTTTACGTGCCCGTCGCTGCCGATATGACGCGCTGCCGGTTTTATATGTTCATTTTTTAAATTTGTACTAGAAAATGGGGGGCGAGCCGACGTCATCCACGACTGACCTCTGTATTGCGACACTGCGCAGGTCGTCTCCTCGGGGCTAATCCTTCTCAACAATTATCTGCTGAAAGACCTGCACTTTCACTACCCCATGGCCCTCTCGGCGCTGGGCATGGTCGCGAGCTCATTTGCTGCGTGCTTCACTACACATGTGCGCCCTCCTCGCCAACACCCTTCAATCAGGCGCCACTCCCTCGATGAAGCACACACATACACACACACACACACACACACACATACACACACACACACACACACAGTCTTAGACACACGCGCACTCACACACAACCTCACAGACACGCGGCGTACACACACACACACATGCATAACACACATGGTATTATTATGATGAACTATTGAACTTGAGTGAGTGTTAGACGACGTTTTATATAAATCCGTAGCCGTTCCCGCAGACGGTCGTACAAATACTACAGGTGCAGTAAATCTGTACATTTAGGTCCTTCTGCAGCCGGAAACGAGGTACTCGAAAGGTGCGTTTCATGTATTTCCGCAGCCGCAGATACATTTAGCTGTTGCTCCGCTACATTACACAAGCACCGCGGCCTCCCATGAGGCCATCACGCGGCCATGCCCGCGCACTCCAAGCTTCTTTGCGCTAGCCATCGCGGTACCGGGTAGGCGGGTACGCTGCAAGTGAAACTTTTTGGAGTGATGGCCGCGCAAAACATGCGATATCCTCGTCGGCGTTCCAGATGAGCCGGCTTTGACCAACCTCCTCACCGCCGCCTTCCTCACCCTCCTATTACACACCGTCCGCACCTTCCTTTTATGCACCTCTCGCCGTGCACTTGTTAGGTTGTATGTCGCGCTTCGTGAGACCTTCCACGCCACCGCTCTCGTCTTCCGCGTGGTCCTGCTCGGACTCTCTATCCTTCACCGGTACCCGCAAACGTCGACTTACTCAGTCTCTTACCTGCTCTTGACTGTTGATGGCGCGCGTGAGGATATTCTGGCGAGCGCTCGCACTCGTTTGAAGTTCGAAGGGTGTCATTGACCGAACTGCCCCGCTGTTGCGCTACGGGCAGGGAACTGCGGGCAGTGAGCGCGTACCGATACCGAATACTACCTTAAAAGTACTTTTGAAATGTGCGGATCGTTCGTCCGATATGTGCAGCGGCTGCACATTTTTCGATATCTGCGGGCGCCCAAGGCGTCCGCACAATCAAATCCGCGGATCTTTTCGACCTCCGGGTACAGATTTATTTGAAACACCAGTGTTAAGATGTGCGGATCCGTGGATGTCGCGATAAAATAATTCGTATACGGTACCCGGTACAAAAATCTGCAGCTGCGGATTATTCCCTCTAGGGATAGCTTCATATCAAAAAATCCGACGCGGCATGCCGACGTACCGAAACGTACCGAAACGTATCAAACGTACAACCACGTATCAAAACGTACCAAACGTACCAAATGTACCGGCAGAAAATGTCGTGCATTACTCGTCATATCTTCGGCTACTGACTGTCCGTTATTCGGAACGTTTTTCCGCATTTTCAGGGATAAGAAAAGTGTTGGCTTTGATATAATAAAATAATAGCCGATTGATATTTCCAATACAGTAGTGGTATACAGTATCATACAGAAATACTTATTTACATAATTTAGTTATGTACAAATATCTCTCTCCGTCTCCTGCTTATGTGCTTGTGTTCCTTTCTTCCTTACTGGTTGATACTTTCTTTGGAAAGAAATATTGAATCCAATAGTATTATTTGTGACTTATATAACTTATATAATAATCATACAGAAATACTTACATAACTTACTTATACACACATATCTCTCTCCCTCTACTGCTTATGTGTTTGCGTTCCTTTTTCCTTTACTGGTTGATACTTTCTTTGGAAACAAAAAATGGATCCAAATAGTATATCATTTATTATCCACAATACATATTCCATTGCCCCTTTTCCCCTCTAGGGATAGCTTCATAGCAAAAAAAACCGACGCGGCATCTCTATCTCTATCTCTCTCTCCCTCTCTTCACCCTCTCCCTCACCCTCACCCTCACCCTCTCCCTCTCCCTCTCCTACTTTCTTTGGAAACAAAAAATGGATCCAAATAGTATATCATTTATTATCCACAATATATATTCAATTGCCCCTTTTCCCCTCTAGGGATAGCTTCATAGCAAAAAAACCGACGCGGCATCTCTATCTCTCCCTCTACCTCTCCCTCTCCTCACCCTCTCCCTCTCCCTCACCCTCTCCCTCTCCTCTCTCCCTCCCCCTCTCCCTCCCCTCTCTCCCCTCTCCCTCTCCCTCTCCATCTCCCTCTCCCTCTCCATCTCCCTCTCCCTCTCCCTATCTCTCTCTGTCTTTCTCTCCTCCCACCCTCCTATC
>JAPMLY010002923.1:0-34671 GCA_026401115.1 Tetraselmis chui | reverse complement strand
AAGGGAGGTGGCAATGCAGTAGAGGTTTGAGAGGTCCTGGTAGTGTCCCCATTGGAAGGAGAGCACGGCCGAGGAGTCGAGGTGGCCGATGGGGGTGGGGAGGCCGTGTTCAAGGTTAAGGTCAAACAGGTAGTTATGTAGTTTGATGGTGCAGGTATCGGGTGCGAAGTGTGACGGAAGTGAGGCCCTGAGTGGGTTGGTTACACCGTGTGTACGGATATCTTGGGTGGGGCGTGGGAGGAGGGCAGGGGGTCGAACCTCCGGGCATGCTGGCCCGTCTGTAGTGGAGTTAGGGATGGGGGCTGGCCCTAGCGGCCGAGTGGACATCGGATGGAGGGATGGGAGGTCCAGGTGAGGGGAGGTGTTCCTCATTGGCTTCCGCGGTGTTGAAGTCTTCTTCAGGGAGGTCTTCGAGCTCGAAGTCTGAGGTCGCGGGGGATGAGGCAGGTAGGCGGAGGTTTGAGGGGTGTGTGTTGGACGGGGGGTCGTGGTTCCGGTGGTTGGAGTTGGGGGTGGGTTGTGGGGAAGGGGAGTGTGTGAGACGTGTGTGGGTCTGGGGGTCATGGGGGATGCGGCGGTGTGGGGGTGAGTGGGGGGTCTTTCTGAGGGTGTGGCGTGTGTGCTTTAGGACGCCGGACGGGGGGGCAGGTTTGAGGGCTGGGTCTGTTGGTGTGCGTGCCGTTGGGGAGGAGTCCATGGGGTCGGGGAGGGGGAGGGAGGGGGGGAGGAGTTGGAGGGGGGGAGGTATCATGTGGGGGGTGGAGTCTGTGCGTTGGGGGGGGGAAGGGGGTGGGGGGTCAATGCCGGTTGGGTGTGAGGAGGCTGTGGCGGGGTGTGTGAGGGGGGTGGAGGAGGAATCCATGTGGTCAACTTAGGATTCGAGGATGGTGGGGAGGGGGGGTGGGGGAGGGGGGGTGGTGGCAGGCAAGGTGGGAGGGTCAGCTGGGTGAGCGGGGTGGGGGTACGTAGGAGGGGCGGGGGAGGGGGGGCGACGTTTTTTGGAGGGGCGCTGGGTGCGAGTGTGAGGGGGGGGGGGAGTATGAAGGGGCCAGTTGGATGTATGGTAGAGAGTCGAGGTCGAGGGGGGTATCGTCAGGGGTGTCCAGCAGGGAGCCGTCCGCAGGTTCTTGTTGCCATGCCTCGTAGGTGTTGGTCGCCTGCAAGTGGCCTGTCCATTCGAGAAGGAGAGAGGGGGGGTTGCGAAGGAGGGATTTGTTTTTTGTGAGGGTGAGCTGAGGGGGGGAGGGGGAGGTGGTGAAGATGGGGTCTGTGATGCGGGACATGCCGAAGGTGGAGTAGTGGTGGGGTGTGATGTATAGGGAGCATGTGGTGTTGGTGGGGGTGCCGCGGTGTATGTAGGTGTGGGGGAGGGGAATGGTGGCAGTGCCGTTGGTAGAGATGAGGATGCAGTACATGATGTTGGTGAGTGAGATTTGGATGCTGGTGGCGATGTGAGGGGAGGGGGAGGGGTGGGAGCGGAAGTATGAGCCGTCAGGAAAATTTTTGAGGGAGGTGTGGTGTGAGATGTCGAAAGTGGAGGGTGTGGAGCTGCGGGAGTGGGTGTGTGACTGTGCGTATTCTGAAGCTGTTTGATGGAGGAGGGTGGAGAGCCAGTGTGAGGAAGGGATAGTACCGTTGGACGTGGGTTGAGGGAAGGGGAGGGGGTGGGGGGATTGGATGAGGACTGTGGTGAGGCAGGTGTCAGTCCAGGAGGTGCCTGGGACATGGCATGTGAGAGGGGGGGGTGTGATGGTAATTGTGTAGTTTTGGGGGGTGGGGGGTACGGTGTGAATAGCATTTTGAATGGTGGCGTGAAAATGTACAGGTCCTGATTGTGAAAGAACTGGATTATGGGGTGGGTGGAGGATATGCATCCAGAAGGAGGGGGGGTCGTTCACGACCTGGACGGGTTCCCGTGTAGGTTGTAGGGCGTCCGCGATCTGGAGCAGGAGTTGGGCTTGTTCCGGGAGGTCTTCCATTCGGGGGGCAAGGGTGGTGGCGCTGGCGTTCCTGGTGTCGGCGAGTTCCGTGGCGAGTCGATCGAGCAGGAGGGCATGTATCAGGGGAACGACGTCTGGGCCGGAGAGATGAGTGAACATGGGGGAGCTAATTTTCATGCGTTGGCCTGAAATTGCGGGAACGGCTACAGCACGTATAATCTGAATTTCTTGCTGTCTCAGGGTGGTGGAAAGTTGGGGGTCCGAGGCGGCACTGGGTGGCGTTGGACCTCCCGACGGGAGGTCACGCTGGCGTGAAGCGAGCTGGTAAAGCAGGCCAACTGTGATGCAGGAGGTGGGGATGTCCAGCCGGACCTCATGGTGGCCATGTGAGAGTGCGACTGGCAGAGGGGTGAGATCGTGTTGTTGGGGCATGGCTGGGTGTGGGGTGCGGGTGACTGAGGCTGTCCATTTCGCGCGATGGGCGAGTTCCCGACCGATTATATTTCTCGCGCGGGCCGGGATATCGGTTAGGGCGTGAACTTTTTCGAGAAGCCAGCGTCGAGCGAGGGAGCAAGCGGAGATGAGCATGAGTGAGGAAGACGGCGTGTTCGGTAGGAACACACCGTGGAGCCAGAAGCTGGCAGTGTCATGAGGGGCGGTGGAGTACTGGCCTGTCAGTAGGTAGGAGTCGATCAGGCGAGCAGAGAGGTCGGGGGCAGTCGTCGGGGTGGAGAGGACCAGGGGAGTTTGTAGCCCTGTGCCCGGCGTGGGTTCCAGGGGCGTGCCTCGTCCGTAGTCTGCAGTCGCGATCTGTGGGGCCGTAAGGAATGGAGCAAGTGGGTGACCCACAAGGCGGTTACGGGGGCCGATGTGGTCGTCCGCGAAAAGGGGTGTAGGGCGGTCTTTGAGGAGGACCTGTCTGTATGTGTCCGGGAGGGTAGAAGGTGATGACATAGTGGTCGTAAGGCGGGTGTCGATGTGTGTGTATGTGGTGGTGTTGGAGTGGGGAGAGAGAGGGTTAGAGGTGGTCAACGTGTGTTGGCGGCACACGACCAGGTCTGATGGGACATGGGTTTGTTTTTCGCGGAGGTCTGATGGGAACGTCCGGACGCTCGGAGGGGCGCGTGAGAGTGCGCTGGCTCCGTGGGAGGGTGATTTTTGTAATCTATTTGATACGCACGAGTGTCGTAGTATTGGACGGAGTACTCGGAGTGATTGAGATGTAGGCGGCGCAGTTTTCGGCATGTGAACCGAATTCAAATTTGTCAAAGCTGCGCCTTGGAGTGTGTACCGTTTGATGTGCCTACGGATCCACTGACATGGGTGAGCTAGGCTCGGGTGGGGAGAGGTGATCGGTGCCCGTCGTCCGACGGGCCCTGTGGTCACCAGTCTATCGCTCATAGGGAGGCCAAGCCCGGAGCGAAGACGGTCGGCGTTGCTCATCCGAGCTACCGACCCATCCCCTATATTTTTTACGTCAGTAGTACTTTAGTAGTACTTTGGATCTTTTTACTGTCTTTAGTGACGGTAGGATACGTTTTTTCCAAGGAAGAACGTACATGCGGTTACGTCGCTACAAGAGCTCGAGGACGCTGTTCGTTGTAATATACTACACTCCTCCACAAAAGTCCGGACAATATTTCGCACCTTCTCAAGAAAAAATATAACTATGCCTCGAACTTTTGACAAATCTCATGAATTCCTAGGAACTGCTTTTGCGCCCAAGATGGAATGCGCCGATAGCTACGTGGGGCGAATTCGAGCACAACCGGGCTTGTGTACTTGGGGTTATCGCGCCCGCATCCGTGCGACACGCTCTTTCAAACAATCGCCGTGCCGGCTAGACGAAAAGAGTGACGGGCGCACTGCGCCGCGATATGAATTCTCATGCGACGGTCGCGCAAATATAATACATAGGCGACAGCGGGAGGAGGTGTTGGACATGCTGCTGTGGGGGAAATGCACGAAATCGCGTATTTGGAATGACCACCGATATGGCGCCCGTCGGCGGCCCCGGAAGGGGGTGCACTCGCAGGCCCGTCGGCACCTACCTCTACTTCCACGCGGTGGGCGTTACTTACCCTTTAGCCGTGCCAAGCTTGGCACGTTTGGGACTAAACGAGGTACCGGGAGCTGCGATCCGTGGGATCAACAACTGTCGGGAAGCCATGTACGCAGGGTTTTGGAAAATCATAATATCCGTACACCATCACTAAGATCCCCCGCTCGGCCCGTCCGATATGTTTTTTGGCGACTGAATACTCACACGTACTCTCCCGACAACGGGGCGGGGGCGGTGTCTCCAAAATTCGTTTTGGCGAAAGAGGGCACGGACGGGTTAGCGGTGGGACGCGGGTGTTGGAGATGGCGGCGGGCAGCCGGGAAGCAACGCCAAGGCAAGGCGCTCGCTAGCAGTCGTCCAACCTTGTCAGTTTCGAGTCTCCCTAGGGGCGATGTTAGAAGCTACGTAGGACGGAGGAGGGTCGCAGCCGGAGGAGCGACACGGTTTGGCGGCGGAGGTCCACATGATCGACGGCCACAAGTAAAACCCGGTACGGAGGGTTTTTGGATAAATAATTTCCGAATCCGATATCTTTTATGGAGTGGTGACTCGACCAGCGGGTTCGACCAACCTCTCCGCCATTCGATACCCATTTATCGATAGGTTACCCTAAGGCATGGTGCCTAGTGTTATCGCAACGGCTTATGGAGGCGGCCCCCTGACAAAGTAAACCATTGGGGGAGGGTACGGGCGGATTTCGCACGATCAGATAGGTGTTATAAACAAACGGAGACGGACATGGGACATGAGAAAATTTGGCGCGGAGGTAGGACCGCAAGCCAAACACCGTTTGCAGCTATGGACTTCCTCTCTCCCCAGCCCCCGGAGGGGTAGGGAAGTCTAGGGTAGGAGGCGAGCTACGACGGGAGGGGCAGCGATATCTCGGACGGGGGAGCGCGTGGATCGGGAGGGGATCGTCGACGACTTGTGTGAGGTTTTTTTTTGTCTGCATGTACCCCCAGCTCCGGCACGACCGGAGTCGCATAGGTGCAAACGTCACGTAGGTCCGTCGTGACGAGCGCCAGCCGATCAGCTAAGTTGTCCATCGCCCTCGCAACAGCCGGAGCATGATGTGCATCGTGGAGACTAGCGATAAATTGTTTTTCGTATTTACACTCCTCCACAAAAGTCCGGACAAGATTTCGCACCTGCGCAAGTAGAAAATGCAATCATGCGTCGATTTTATTGACAAATATCCTGAAATCCCAGGCAATGCTTTTGCGCGCAAAATGGAATGCACCGACTACTGCGAGGGGCGAGTTCGAACACTGCCTGACATGTGTACTTGGGGTTATCGCGCCCGCACCCGTGCGGCACGCTCTTTCAAACAGTCGCCGTGCTTGGTAGACGAAAAGAGTAACGGGCGCACAACGCAGCAATATGAACGCTGATGCGACGGTCGCGCAAATATTATGCATGGGCGACGGTGGGAGGAGGTGTTGGGCAGGCCGCTGTGGGGGAAACGCAAGAAATCGCGTATGTAGACTTACCACCGATATGCGCACAACCCAAGGGCAAGCCGCTTTCGGCAACAATGTTCAAGCGATCATAACTTCCTGATATATGGTCAAAACTTTTTATAACAGGTACCGTTGGACGCGTCTTTTCAATGCGCGTCGAACGCACCTACTACGGAGTTCAAACTCTCACAAATAGATTTGTTATAAATTATTTTAATTTACAAACTATTCCGGCACCGCTGAGCCGCAGTGCCAAGCAACACCCATCGAAGTCAGCTCACCTCCTGAGACGATTTGTGCGGGGTTTGTCGATATATGTTTACCAATTCTTCATTCCTATTGACCTCCGAGCCCAATTCCCGACGCGTGCCACGCGTGGGGCGGGTGTGGTTGGCACAAGCACATACCCAAGCATTCCAAACACCACCGTCAACGTGATGCGTCCCTAACGGCCAAGCTGGACCTCGCCCCTCCCCTAAGCCAATCGCCCTCGCATGTTTACAGCGTGCAGTGTTTATCCAAACCTGCGTCATGTGCGTTTTTGCTCGCCTGCTTTCCAAAAAATCACCCGTGCCAGCGGCGTGAACTTCCGTGCTCTATTCAAACACCCGCAAACCAAACCTCGCGCATTGAACACGGCACCCACGCCTCCAACCCCCCTCCAAAAACCCCCCAAAAATACGGTTATGTGGAACACAGAGAAATATGCAGCTTGGTATGAGCGCTTGAGCAATGCCCAAGCGTGGCGCTCAGAATGACGTGTGCAGTTCAGACAATTTCTCGGGAGTTTATGGGCTTAATTCGACAAGCTCCACCGACAACACCCGCTTTAAGCTGAGGTCTAACCACCCCGGATGGCGGCTTACTGCTTGCTTCTCGGCTCTCCTACAATTGGGTGGTACTCGGGTATCGTCGTGCTTGACGTGGTGAGAGGGGAGCGTGTTCTTGACTAGCTTATGCTTAACATAATGCATGTCCGGAATTTTGTGGAGGAGTGTAGTGCACAACTATTGTTTACTAGGATGAATTTGATGGTATTGTTAGTGTCATTGGAGAGGTTGGGATTAGTAGACTCATGGCGTATATCCCACGATAAAAAAGTTACTCTAAAAGTCCCCATCACGAGGGCGCCCGAAGACAACAACCGTGAACTCGGCGATCGTTGTAATCGATTTTCTATTTTCAATTTTGACGACAAATATGCGCACAACCCATGGGCAAGCTGCTTTCGGCGACGCTGTTCAACCGATCATAACTTACTCGAAAAATGACAATTTTTTTAAAAACATGTACCTCTGGACGCGCTTTTTCAACGCGCGTGGATAGAACCTGCTCTTGGTTCGAACACCCACATACAAGTTTTCTGTGAATTATTTGAATTTCCATAATATTCCGGCAAAGCTGAGCCGCAGTGCCAAGCAACACCCGTCGAATTCGGCTCTTCTTATGAGGCGATTTGTGCGGGGTTTGTCGATATATGTTTGCCAATTCTTAATTTCTACTGAATTACAAGCCTAATTCCCGACGTGTGCCAAGTGTGGGTCGAGTATGGTTGGCACAAGCACATACCCAAGCATTCCAAACACCACCGCCTACGTGATGCGTCCCAAGCGACCAAATTGAACTTCGCCCCTCATCAGAGCCAATCGTAGTCCCCGCTTATTTGCAGCGTGCAGTGTTTATCCAAACCTGCGTCATGTGGGTCTTTACTTGCTTGTTTTCCAACAACATCACCCGTGCATGCGGCGTGAATTCCCGTGCTCCATTCACATACCCGCAAACCAAACCTTGCGCACTCAACACGGCACCCACGCCTCCAAAAAACCCTCCAACAAGTCCCAAAAATAAGGTTATGTGAAAAACTGATTAAGCAACATAATATGAGCGCTTGAGCAGTGCCCAAGCGTGGCGCTCAGAACGACGTGTGTAGTTTAGACAATTTCATGGGAATTTGTGGGCTTAATTCGACAAACTCCACCGACAACATCCATTTTAGGCTGAGGTCAAACCATACCGGATGGTGGTTAGCTGCTTGCTTCCTGGCTCTCCTACACTTCGGCGGTACCTGGGTGTCGTCGTGCTTGACCTGGTGAGAGGGGAGTGTGTTCTTGACTAGCTTGTGCTTGACATATTGTATGCCCGGAATTTTGTGGAGCAGTATACTAGCACCTCCCGGCACGTATGTTACTCACATTTAATATTAACTTGCTTCAAGACGCTGTTGTATGATGTCCCAAGGCAAATAATCCGGCAACCTCGCTTGTCTAATGAATACCGTTACGAGAGCCCTACCTGTGGCTAATTCGAGCATGCGAGACCTCGTGGGAGCTAGCTAGCTAGACAAAACCTATTTAAGTCTCATGCAAGCGATAGAGGTGACAAACCTCGTCACATTTTTCCTTCTTCAATTACATCAATTGTCAATCTAACAGACATCTTTGATAACTCTCCCATCTGCATTCCCACATGCAGTTCGATTTTATTTTGTAACAGGTAACGGCATTAATTACCCAATGACCCTATTTCCCCGATTTTATTACATTCGCTTTTCACGTGAACCATTTGTAATCTTTTTGTAATAAAGTAATACTACTGGAACAACAATTAGCAGTGGCCGCGAGGCATGGGAACGAATGGACCCATTGGTGGAGGGGAACTTTGCAAGGCCCTTAAAAGATTAAATAATAATAAAGCGTTAGAGGTGGATGGCATAACCGCGGAGACCTTAAAACTGGCGATATACGCCCCGGATAGCCCTTTTGGCAAATCCCTATTGGAGTTGATGAATAAGATATGGACTACTAAATGTGTCCCTAAGCAATGGTGTAGCTCCGCGGTCGTGTCAATACTAAAAAAGGGGGACGTGACCGTCATGGATAATTATAGGGGCATTTCCATTATGGGGGCTCTTATTTAACTACTAATGACGGTCGTAACCCAACGTCTTCAAGATGTATGCCAAACGAATAAAATGATCCGCCGGTGGCAAGGGGGATTTATGCTAGGGGAAGAGTGCCCCTTGCAAGTCGCGAGCATATTTGATATCGCGGGCAGCCGCCAGGCGTTAGGGCTACCCACGTATGCGGGGTTTATAGATTTACGGAAAGCATACGATACTATCCCTCATGAACTTCTATTTTCTAAACTAGAGGCTAATGGGATTACGGGACATATGCTATCCTTCCTTAAAGCTCTATATAGGGATAGCAATGTCCAAGCAAAAACTGGAGAGGCCCCGGGCATATTATCCGACCCCATCCCAATAGAGCGCGGACTACGACAAGGGTGCCCAGCATCCCCAATCCTCTTTAATATATTTATTAATGATATATTTGACGAGATAGAATGATTGGGGTGCGAGGTGCCGGGTTGCGTTGACATGCTTGACTCTAGGCAACCGTTAAGGGTGCCGGGCCAATTATTCGCCGACGACACCGTGGGCCTTGCGCCATCACTCGATAACTTGCATGCCATGTTCGCCCACTTCTCCCAATGGGCGGAGGATCACTATATGGAATTCGGTGTAAAAAAATGCGGGGTAATGGCGCTAGGCCGCCACTCCGATGTAGTCGCACTACGCGAACAAGCCGACCGTTGGCAGCTAGGGGGGGGACGGGTACCGGTTGTATCTGAGTATAGATATTTAGGCGCGTTGATAAATTCGGATTTAAGTATGCGAAATATCGTGGGCGTTAGGGTAAACAAAAGTAGGCGCGCCGTTGAAGCGCTCGACTCGGTGTTAGGAGGGCGGGATATCCCCATTAATGTACGCACCTCGGTGCTTAAGACATGCATATTGCCGGTCCTTACTTACGGGTGTGAAGTATGGGGGATGGATTCGACTAGCGGCGTCAATAGATTACAAACTATATTAAATCAATGTTTGAGGCGCCTGGTTGGGGTGGGTGTAAAGGCCCCTGGGGTGGCCACAGCGCCACTACTACGGGAGCTAGGAATAGCGCCCACAAAAGCAATGGCAGCAGCGGCTAGGACTAGGGCGTTCCTTAAAGCGCCCACCCTAAATACATGCATAAGCGATCTAGTGCGCCAACCTAGTCGTATGCGCCCAAATACTTGGACGTCTGGGACCGTGCGGTGGCTAGATCGTTTCGCTAGGGCAAGCGCGGAATTAGCCCCAAACGTACGCGTCCCACCCGCTTGGAGGTCTTTGCAACAACGCGTGGCCTCTAACCTTGTTAAAGCAGCGGTATGGGGTCGACTCGAGACATCGTCGTCGGCATGTATTAATACGTGGAGTATTTTTTCCCATGCCTCATATGTTGGGAACCCATGGCCACAATACGGCACGGGCATTCCCGCGGGGGCCGTTGCAGGGTTACACATTATAATTCAATTGCGTACGCGTGTATTTCCCACAGCCCGTCGTCTTGCCCGCATTATTCATGCCATGCCTGAACGTTTTCTCCATCATTGTCCTGCATGCGGCGGGGATGTTATTGAATCTATAGAACATATTTTGCTTGAATGCCCACGTTGGGAATGCCATCGTCGTAATTTTGGGGCGCTAGCCCTAGATTTTAATGGTTTTGTGCGTCGTTTCGCTACATCCCCCGAAGATATAAATGCCTTACTTTTAGGCGGTGTCTCCCCTTCCCTTCATGGCGCCACCCATTTTACAGGAAATGGGAGGTTTTTCCAGTTATGGCGCCAAGCCCTCCCTCATATTGCTTTCTTTGTAGTTCATGTATCGCACTCCCGAAATGTTTTGCTCCGTGAGATGGGCCTTGGTCCTTCTCGCACTTCTCGAATGGGTCGACGAACGGGTAGGGCAAACCTTTCTTGGTCAGTGCCGGGAATGCATTCATGTTTGTTTGCATGTCACTAGAAGGTTTTAGTTGGTGAAACTCCAACACTGGGGTTAGCGCTGTACGGTACGGTTCTCGTACAATGGTACTTAATGCCCTCACACGAGCGTCGCCTACCCGGGAGCATGATCGATGTTGAGTTGAGGTTTGTTTCGAACTTCTGCTCTCAGTCATGCTTGCAAAACGCCGCTTGTAGAGGGTGCCGGTGCGGGTTCCCTGCCAGTCCCATATCCCGGGGGCGCTAAAAAAAAAAAAAAAAAACAGTGGCCCAGCAGGGCTCGTCATCGCCCTGCTGTCGCCCATTAGTACCCGTACATATACAGGTACAACCAGCAGGTAGCACCTGTCCATGGCAGCAGGTACCTGTACCTGTACAGTCTAAGTAGTGGTGCCGTCACCGCGCGGCGACAGCGCAGCAGCAGCCGGTGAGGTGCTTGCAGCCCATCCGTGCATGAACACAACCTCTCGCTGGTCTACACTTGCACATAACGCGTGTCCCTGTGCACCGCTCTGGAGAGGAAGGCCGACACGTAGAGCGCCGCTTTGCAGCCGTGCCAGTCTATCAGCACGACAGCATCATCGTCGCAAGCCTAAACCTCCGCAACAGTACTTAAGCTGTGTACTTGGATCGTTGCAGCACCGTTTTATTATTATCATCGGCGCACTTCTGGACATCCTGTCGCTTGCAGGTCATCATATCACAACACGGACGTCACGCAGCCTGTGACTACCCCATTTAACCCGAAAGGCACAATCTATCCCACACCATGGCGATCCTGGAGAATAAGTGCGCCAACCGAGTGGCCACGGGTGTGACTGTGGGGGCGTCGCTCGGCGGCGCGATCGGTGCTGTGTACGGCACCTTCGAGGCCTTCCGCTACAAGGTGCCCGGGATGTATAAGATCAGGTTCATTGGGCAGACCACCGTGAGTAGCGCCGCGCTATTCGGCTTGTTCCTGGGCGCTGGGTCGCTGCTGCAGTGCGGGCGGACGAGTTGAACACCCACTGTCCAGACGGATGTTCAAAACGGACAACTTATCCAAGACAGCAGATAGCCAAGCAACTGCGACAGCGTATGAGCGCTCTCAATTGCGTAGAGCTGCCATATGCTTAGTGGGAATAACATGGCTGCTGTGTGCAAGAAATCAGCAAATGGAGAGACCTTTTCTGTCATTTTTGGTCCTTGTCAGTCATATAACTGTCCAATCGTGTGTCATGTCACATGTCATCAAGCACAGCTCCTATGTGACCACATGATGGGGTATTGCATGGGCAGGGCTGCATCGCTGGGGGTGCTGTGATGTGACTTCTGACGCCGTTGTGCCGATGCTATTGGATGAGTGCTGTCCAATGTGCTGAGCTGTGCGCTGATCATGAGAGGGGGCGCGAGGGAATGAGACGTGGGGAATTGGTGTGAGTGAATTGGTGCATGAGGGCGCGTGATAGCAGTGGGCGAGGGGACTGAATTAGGGTGGAGAGCGGGTGTGGGCCATGCGGAAGGTTGAGGCTCTGAATTTGTGGGTGGTAGACTGAGTATGCAAGGCGGTGCGAGTGCGATACTGTGCATGCACTGCGACAAGCAGTGTGCAACACATTCATGACGTGGGGTCCTGCAAGGTTGCACTATTGCAGACGGGCATTGACGTATGCGTCTCCCCATCCTCTTTCTTCAATGTTGCGTAAATTATCCCCCCCTCTCTCTCTCGCACACACACACACACACACACAAACAAACGATAAAACACACACACACACACACACACACACACACACACACACACGTGCGCGCTTGATATTGGGAGGGAGGCAGTGAACGGGTGTGGGTGGTCTGAGTTGTGTTGGCGAGCAGAGAGAGAGAGGGGGGCAGGGGTTCATAGGTGAGAGTGCAGAGCAGGAAGAGGATGTGAAGGGTGGATACAGTAGATCAAAGAATGAAGAGGGTAGTCGCATATGGATGGGGGCGTGACTGTGAGGAGGGGAGCTGAGAGTGTTCGATGGAGTGCGGGAGGTTTGAGGAATGTTATGCAACTTGGAAGAGAAGGGAGGGGAGCTTGTGTTGAGGTGAATCAGGAAAATGGTTGGACATGCTTGGGGGTGGAATGGGGAGAATGGGTGTTTGAGTGAGGTGGTTGCGATGTAGGGTGTGAAGAATGTATGGGAGGTTGCAAAAGATTATTTTATCAGTGTGGTGTGCTGTGTCTTGAAATGGAAAGGGGGGTGAGGGGTTGTGAATGTAAGAAAGTGAGTGGGGCTGGTTAAAGAATAGACAAGGTGGCGGGTTGATATGGGTTAGGTGCTGCACAGTCTGTGAATATGGCTCAATTTGAATATGGTGACAGGCGCTGTGGCGTTGTGTTGAGAATGAGCGTACCGATAAATTGAGGAGGGAGGGTTGAGAGTGGAAATGGTGTGTGTGTGTGTGTGTGTGTGTGTGTGTGTGTGTGCGTGCGTGCGTGTGTGTGTGCGTGTGTGTGTGCGCGCTTATGTTTGTGCCTTTACGTGTGTGTGTGTGTGTGTGTTTGTGTGTGTGTGTGTGTGTGTATGTGTGTATTTGCTTGCGTACGTGTGCGTGTGTGTGTAATTATGTGTGTGTATGTGTGTGTGTGCGTGTGTGTGTGTGCGTGTTTGTGTAATTATGTGTGTGTAGGTGCGTGAGAGTGTGTCCGAGGGTATGTGCGTGTGTTTGAGTATGTGCGTGCGTGTGCGTGTGTGTGCGTACTTATGTTTGTGCCTTGATGTATGTGTATGTGTGTATTTGCGTACGTGTGCGTGTGTGTAGATGCGTGTGTGTGTGTGCGCGCACTTATGTGTGTGTGTGTGTGTGTGTGTGTACGTGTGACGTGTGTGTGTGTGTGTGTGTGTGTGTGTACTTATGTGTGTGTGTGAGTGAGTGTGTGTGTGTGTGTGTGTGTGCGTGCGTGTATGTGTGTGTGTGTGTGCATGTGACGTGTGTGCGTAGGTGCGTGTGTTTGTGTGTGAGTGTGTGTGTACTTACGTGTGTGTGGGCGTGTGTGTGTGCGCACGTTGGTTTGTGCCTTTATGTGTGTGTGTGTGTTTGTTTGCGTACGTGATCGTGTGTGTGTACTTATGTGTGTTTGCGCGTGTGTGCGCGCCCTTATGTTTGTGCCTTTATGTACGTGTATGTGCGTGTTTGCATACGTGTGCGTGTGTGTGTACTTATATATGTGTAGATGCGTGTGTGTTTGCGTACGTGCGCGCGCACTTATGTGTGTGTGTGTGCGTGTGTGTGTGCGTGCGTGTGACGTGTGTGCGTCTGTATGTACTTATGTGTAGGTGCGTGTGTGTGTGTGTGTGTGTGTGTGTGTGTGTGTGTGTGTGTGTGTGCGTGTGTGTATACTTGTGTGTGTGTTTTTGTTTGTGTGCGTGTGCGTATTTATGTGTGTGCGTGTGTGTGTGTGTGCGCGCACTTATGTTTGTGCTTTTATGTATGTGTATGTGTGTGTTTGCGTACGTGTGCGTGTGTGTGTACTTACGTGTGTGTAGACGCGTCTGTGTGTGTGCGCACACTTCTGTGTGCATGTGAGTGTGTGTGTGTGTGTGCTTATGTACATGTGTGTGTGTGTGTGTGTGTGTGTGTGTGTGTGTGTGTGTGTGTGTGTGTGCGTGTGTGTACTTATGTGTGTATGTTTGTTTGCGTACGTGTGCGTGTGCGTATGTGTGTGTGCGCACTTATGTTTTTGCCTTGATGTATGTGTGTTTGCGTACGTGTGTACTTATGTGTGTGTATGTGTGTGCGTGTGTGTGTAATTATGTATTGTAGGTGCGTGCGAGTGTGTGAGTGAGTGAGTGAGTGTGTGTGTGTGTGTGTGTGTGTGTGTGCGTGTTTACGTACTTATGTTTGTGCCTTTATGTGCGTGTGCATGTTTGTTTGCGGTCGTGAGCATGTGTGTGTACTTAGGTGTTGTTGTGTTTGAGTGTGTGCGTATGTGTGTGTGTGTGTGTGTGTGTGTAATTATGTGTGCGTAGGTGCGTGTGTATGTGTGTGTTTGAGTATGTGCGTGTGTGTATGTGCGTGTACGCACTTGTGTTTGTGCCTTTATGTGTGTGTGTATGTTTGTTTGGGGTGGTGTGCGTTTGTGGCTGTGTGTGTGTGTGTGTTTGAGTGTGTGAGTGTGTGCGCGTGTGTGTGTGTGTGTGTGTGTGTGTGTGTGTGTGTGTGTATGCGTTTGTGCTTGTATGTAATGGGAAGAGGCAGTTAAAAGGGGGTGTAAAACACTGAACTGGGTACAACCTGGTTCGTTTAGAGACTGGGGCGTGAGTGCGAATACTGATGGTGCGTCTTGTATACGTGGAGAGTAGGAAGCACTGCAACAGAGTGAGCTGAAGCAATGAAGCGTAATGAATCCCGCGTAATGGACTATAATGTCGTAGTTGTGAATGAATGAGCTCATTCGTGATGCTCTGCACACATTGTAACGCGCCCCTTCACATGTCGTTAAAGATAATACACAATTCACACATGAAGCATTGCACTCCTCTTCCCCATTTGAACTAATATAGGTCATCGTCTCACCCACCCACTTCTCCACTCGAGTCGTTATCGCACCCCCACCCACCCACACCCCCGTTCATGTCCCACGTGTGCCGCATCTTTTCCCCATAAATTATTGCGTCATCCATATGTATCAATACCTTCATTCTCAATTGCGATGCACCCAATTTGCACCATATACCCCCCCCCCCCTTCCATTTCCAGAGTTGCCATGCCAATGCGCTGCCTTTCAGTCTTTACTCGCCCATGCGCGTCGATCTCCACCCATTCTCCGTTGTTCCCAATTCCTTGTCATTTCCCGCATTTAAAATGCCCATCCCGCTCTCAAAAACGCACGCGGAATGCGCATTCATGCAAGCCCTCTCTAAACCCTTTCGGAGTAGTGCTCATTGCAAAGGAGACACACATCTACGTGTGCTCCTAACCTCTGTTCGTTCTCTAGTGAATGAGTGGGGCGAGAAGACAAGGTAGTGGGAGTGGGAGTGTTGGGGGAGAACGAGTGAGAGGAAAAAGAAAATAGGGGAAAACTAAGCGTAGAATTACAATACGTTGTTTTCGTTTTCGAAAAGATGTAACAAGAAAGGGCCATACAAAATGGCAAATGTATTCCCGTGAGGATGATTTGGTATCGTTGGTCTTTGGGCGTGACTGGAGGACCTCTGCGGCAATCGATGATGGGCGTTGCAAATGAGATGTCCCTGAACCTGAAACCCTTTGTGCAAGCCAAAAAAATTTGCATGACATAATTAACGTAGTTCCTAGGAATGGACTGCTCTTTCAATTGATGCCGTGGAGTACACATGTGTAGAGTGAACCGTGCGATAACGGTGGTTTGCCGGTATGACACGATAGTGATTAAACGACAATGGAGCGCAGAACGAAAAGGGGTGGTGTGCATTTGAGACACGCGTCGTGCATAAATTCGAGTGATGGGAGAGGGCCCATTCGCACGGAATGCACGTGCTTGGAGTAGAGCTGCCAATGGAAAGAATTCCCGTCTGCACTTTGGCTTATGTACCAATGTTATGATAGCGACAACCCGTGGATGTTGTATTGGCGAAGCATGCTGAACATCCACGAGAGGAAAGGGTTGCGGCGTGTGGATACATTGTATGGATTTTGAATGAGACCAATAGTGGACCTGGATAAATCAATGTGAAGGAAAAATTCAGGAATGTGGCGGTGGCCTGCGCTCCTGGGGTTATGGAATACCTCGAGCGGAGTTGATGATGGCAAGGTGAGAAGGGTTCAGAAATAGTTAAAGTGACTGTGTTGATGCTGAATGAATATTTATTTGAGGTGCTATGCTATCATATAGAGCGAGTGTGGGAAGATGGAGGAGAGTGGTGCATGTAGGTCACGGAGTGCATGTTGCAGAGCTGATGAGGTCTGTGCATTCGGGTATAAAGGTGGAGAGAGGTGCTGCTTATGGAAGTCCAAAGGATTCGGGTTTGCAGTTTAGTTGAATGGACAAATTGCAATTGAGGCAACAAGGACTGGTCACAGTTGGAACGGAGACTGAGGGCCGAGTTTACTGAGTGTTTGCGATGTGCTGCCAAAGAAAGTGATGGTGTGGACCGATCTCTGGTAGCCCCTCACCCTGCTCTTTCTCCTGCCAAGAGAAGAATCCTCGCCAGCATCGAATGCCATAGAGGCGAATAGACGCACCGCCACCTCAACTTGCTTGTCTAATGCAAAAATGCCAACCTTTTTGTTTCTTTGCTAATCCGTTTCTAATGATCGTGTGAACAAATGCAATGGACAACAACGTCATCACCTACGCACAAGCTTCCCCAGCTTGCTTTACCAGCTTGGCCCATAGCACACTTTATTCCACATCACCAACCTCCTCCTTACCTCGCTCACCCGTGCAATCCCTTTTGGACGTCGCAAGATGTGCGGCCAATGACAAATTCCATACCAAATAATCCACAGACAGCAAACACTTCGACTGGAATACTCCCACTCATCCTTCAGTTTCCATGTTGCTTTGCTCCGGAGTTGCCTCTTCTGGGCTTTGGCTCTGGCTCTGCTGAATGGCAGGCAGGGACGACCCGGGTCGACGCTCCCCCGCCCTGCTCGCCTGCCTCGACGACGTCAGCGGAGTCGTCAGAGCCCGACCGCGCAGCGATTCGCTGAGGTGAGCGATCTCCGCGCTACGACAGTTTCGTAGGTACGTATTAGTCAGCTTTTCGTGGCTCTTCCACTCCGCGCGGTTGTATACCGCTTTGGTGGCCTGCAGCCGTTCGAGCATCTTCATGTTGTCGGCACGGACGCTCTCGGCCTGTCGCTGCCGCTGCGCCGAGTTCATGCTGCGAGTAATCAAATTCCGGTCCACGCAGTCGACCATGGGGTAGTGGTATCGATCCAGCCTGACGCCCGGCTTTACCTGCATAGCAGACCGATACGGAAACGGGTCGACGTGACGACCACCAGTAGGGCAGCGCTCCGCACGCGAGTCTCTCGCCTTTATGCGGACCAATCGCTCGAGCAGCTCATTGTTCTCCGCGTCCACCTGCTCCTGTCGCTCCTTCGTCACCTGTATCTTTTTCAGGTTCACCTTCATGTGAGCTAGACTCATGGTCTCCGGCTCATGATTATCCATCGTCTGGCACCGACGAGGCGTGGACTGCATCTTCGATAGTCGCTCCCGGTGCTGCTGGTGCAGGCGGTTGTAATACCGCTCCATCAGTATCCGGTTTCCGACCGGCATGGCCCGCCGCCCCCGGTCCGCCATCCCCGACACCTACAGTGTCCAGCCAAGCAGGCCGCGTCACGACCCAAATCAGTGCTGTATTTCCCCCGTCGTGTCTTATCCGCCGGTGTCTTCGCCCTGTTGCTGCGGTCTGGGTGGGTCGCCAAACCCGTCAAAATGTCGACAGGTACGAAGGGTAGGGCATCGCGGCATGCCGCCAAAACAGTGACAAACTTGTCTAAATATAATAAAGTACCTGTAACAGCGGCAAACACGACGGCGGTACAGTACCAAATACCAGTGTAGTACAACATTTAAGATATTTTAGCATGTACGTTCGCCGTCGGTCGTAGCAGAGGCGGCGTCACTCTAATAAAATAATCTGACTGGATTACAAGAAAACGAGATGAGCACGGACATCACTCCAATAAAGCATATCATCCTTATTTATAATAATACAATAATGTGAACGAGAATTAAAATTAAATGTAAGGGTTACATAAATTATATGGTGTGATTACAAGACGCGCTATTACATGAACTTGGACAGGGAAAAAAGCAGGGGGGCTGCGAATAAATGATATAGTACAATATGGATTACAAGATGAACAAGACAATTAATGATATGGCTGGTAACATATGCTGCGAATGTAATTTCTATGGATGAATCACATTGTGAGCAAGTTTATCATCATCTTAGCCATCATCCGCGAAAGATGAGACATTGTGAGCAAGTTTATCCTTTATACACGATATATTTTTTTCTTTTCAATTTCATCCGGAGACCCCATCGTTTTACTGCTCAACTCCCCAACGCGGCAACGACTACAACCTTGCGGATGTGGGTGTCATACTATCCTCCACTACCACGCACGGCATCCGAGGATCAAATTTTACGCTTGATGCCGTGGTTTCCGGTTCGTTCGGCATTTCTACCCCCCCCCCCCCCCCCCCCCCCCGCGTCTCCCGAAGTCGTTGTAAGCCGTGATGAGAAGACCAAGTTTGAGAAGTACTCGTAGGGGGTGAGGAGTCGCCCCGACATCATCCGCTTCTTTCCCTTTGCGGTCGCGGAATTTAGTGCTCCTGGCGGCGACGCCATGGTTTTTCTTGACAAAGTTGGCAAGGCATGCACCCGCCTCTTAAGGGATTCATGTGGGCAAGTTGTTGGCCTCCTAGCGCCGAAAGGTTCTTCTCGCCGCCCATGTCGCTCATGCGAACAACGTCTTGCGCAGATTGTCCGCCGCCGCAGACGGTGTGGAGGTCGCTTCTTCTTATGTTGGGATGCCTTCTCATGCCACGGCGTTCTTCACTCGCGCGATGGTTATATACACCCATTATGATAATCATTGTACTCTATGAAGTGGGGAGGACGATTGGTATTGGCGAAAGGCGAGCCCCAACTTGGCGTCTTGGGACGGAGCATGGTGACGGTGGTGTTCGGAATACTTGGTGCATATACTTGGGTCGCCACACGTGCCCCGCGCACATCACAAGTCCGGAATTTACCTTGCAAAACGATGGGATTGGAGATTGGTCTAAGTTTTTCGCCAAGCCCCGCACAAATCGCCTCATGAGTGAGCCCAATTTGATGGGTGATGCTCGGCATTGCGGCTCAGCTTCGCCACAAAATCTTGGAAACTGTAATAATTCGCCGAAAACCATTTTTTTGATTTACGAGCTTATTATAAATTGACGAGTTCGACGCGCTTTATTGTAAAGACGCGCCTAATGACATCGTCTTATTCATGTCACTTTTGATCGAGTTTGAAGCTCGTATGAGTAAGTTATGACCGTCTAAACATTGGTTGTCATTAGGTTGTGCGGATATCGGCGATAAGTCAACACTCTTCCCTTAAAGTCCGTTACCAATGCAATAGAGGGGCACCCGCCGGCGGTGCACCGGCGGCGGCCCCGGAGGAGGGTGCGCTCGCATGCCCGTCGGCATCCCCTCATCTCCTCGTGGTGGGCGTTGGAATCTCCGTAGCCGTGCCAGGCTTACCACGGTAGGGGGCTAACACGGCCATCATTGCGATCCGCGTGATCAACAGCTGTCGGGAAGCCATGTACATAGGGCTTTTGAATACAAAATTTCTATATACGCTACTAGCGGCAATATTCCCCTCTCGGCCCTCTCCGGACTTTTGTGAAGGCATGATGTATTGCGCAATCGAGATGAATGATATTTAATTGATTGCAATTTTAAGAGCGGGTACAAATCCCATTCCGTGCCCTCGTCTATTATTGGGATTTGTCTAACTTCCGAATTAAAAATCCACACTTAGGCCGAACCCATACATTTCGTCGCTCGTGCGGGCGAGTCCGAGTTCAGACCCACGAGGCCACCCCACCCCGTTCAACCACGTGGAACTTTAAAAAAATTGGAAATGATTTACAACATGTACCGCTCTCATTGCACGGTTGTTATCAAACGGCCGCTTGTAACAACCATCTCGGTCATATTTGGTTGCATGCAAAGGCGGCGCCCTTTCGTGTCACGGTTTATTTCGCGATGGGTGGGGGCAGGGCATCGAGCTCCCCGGGCGTGGCGAACCACGAAGGCACGAGCGCGTGGCGTTGGCCGTACATGTCCTTGTAGGCGCTCCGGATGGTTCCCTCCGCGACGCGGGCGACGTTGGAAATGTCCACCAGGGGCGGCGAGACGGAGCACTTGGGGAGCATGGTGATGGTGTAGATGACCGCCGCGGCGATGGAGATCGGACTCTTTCCGTCCCACGCGTGCTTCACATCGCCGGCCCGACCGTCCTGGGGGCAACAAAACGAAAAAGGTGAACAAAACAAGGGAAAAATTGTTGGGAACTCGTGACACAACACCCACTTTCCCCCTTGAATACGGAATTCTAGACTGTATGTTAGGTAGGAGGCATGTCCAAAGAGTCGAAAAAATAACAGTTGAGGTTGTATGAAGAGAAAGGGGGAGAGGGAGAGGAGAGGGTCGCAAAGTGTGTTGCCATTCCATCTCGCTGCGCGAGTGACAAAAACGCAGCGATGGCTTAAGACGTAACATCGTCACACTTGGAAAAGACGCGACACGCGATTCGAAGGCATACTACGTTGCGAGATACGACGCACTGTTTCGTGAGTGAGCTGGATACAAATCATTTATTCACATTATTATCGGCGGAGAGAACAAGGTGCGACCACAGGAAACCCAGACAATGGCACTGGCCAGGAAGTACCGGGATGGCAGCTCATAAAACCTACAAGTGCGCACGAATCGAGTAATTTGCGAATGGAAACCAGCGACAACAACACAATCGCAAACCTTTCAGGAATAACGTAAACAAAATTATGGTAATGTTCACTACCAAACGCAGCTTGGAGACACCAGTGGGGATGTGAAGTATGGGCACATTATGAGACAATTTACTTTCTAATGCATTGTCATAAACATGAACCTCGGTCGACAAAACAGTACCCGAATGCAGGGCTAGAATCACCCACAGCACGCACACACACACACACACACACACACACACACACACACACACACACACACACACACACACACACACACACACACACACACACACACATACAGCACGCACACACAGCACACTACCTTTGGGCAGGCGACGTTGACCATCTCGGTGGCGGCCTTGATGTCCTGGTTCGACATGGCAAGGTGGTTGCAGAAGCGGCGCATGTAGTCCGACGCGTGAATGACGCCCATCTCCTTCATGTCCACATTGAGCTTCTTGACAATGATTTTGTAGCACCGCCCGATGTCTCTCTTGGACGCATTCGCAATGGGGACAATTTCATTGAACGTTCTTGGATACCCCTCCTGAAAATGAGCAAACGGCACGGACATCACCCCCACCTCCCATGCAACACACGCTGAAGCCCAATCGACTTAGTCCGGTGGCTTGCCCTAGTTCCGCGAACGCAGGCCGCAACAGCGGGGCACACCTGTTTGCAGGCGATAAATATGCAAGACGCATGCACCGCGCCTGCTGGGCGCGACCGAATGGTCTTATCCACATCGATGATCTGCCACGAAAGGAGGAAAGTATTAGAATCACGTGCCAACGTGGTGTAATATAAGCCATGGGTGTTGCTGCGACACCGGTAACAAGTTAAACCCGCTATATGTAGGTTGTGTGCGAATGGGTGCGCATATGTGTATGTGTGTGTGTGCGAATGGGTGCGCATATGTGTGTGTGTGTCTGTGTGTCTGTGCGCGCGCGCGCACAAAAATAGCGAATTCCGCAGTCTGTGCGAGACAGCTTAATTCTGCGCGTAAGTATGTGCCATGCGCTAACGGATCAGAAATCTTAATGTGTCTATCTTAATCTGAATGTGTGTGCGCATTTACGAGAGCCTGCAAGTATGTACGTGCTTAAATGAAGAGGCCATGTTGTGTTTGTGTGCACATGTGTGTGTGTGCATGTGTGTGAGAGAGAGTGCTTGAACATGCATTTCTACTGTGTGGCCGATGCATTGGCAACTACCTCTTTGTATACTTCGCAAGCACGGTGCTTAATGTTGTCCTTCAACCCCAGCCGCTCGCACAAGCTGCCGATTGCGGCGAAAGAGGACAGCAGCGCCCTAAAAGGGAAAGCAGAACAAGTGAACGTAAGCATTGGCCTCAATCGCAGCGCCATCGCGAAACTGTATGCACACAATCAGCCGCAAATGATGCCACTGCGCTCACCTGTCTGAGTTATTGCTGCGTGCATGTAACCTCTCAAGGTTAGAAAAGCCCCCCTTGGTGCCGCGCTCAATACGTGTCGTAGCCGCTGACCCGTTATCAAGCAGAACATTGACAGCAGCACCCACACGACTGGGGTCCCCTGTGTCCTTGTCCTGAGCTCAAATAGACGACAGGTTAATAGTTGGTCAGAACCACTGCCCCCGTGTGAGCATCCTCAACATTTCACTCACCCACACACCCACACCCACACCCACCCACCCACCCACCCACACACACACACACACACACACAGACACACTCGCACACACATATAAACACACACACACACACACACACACACACACACACACACACACACACACACACACACACACACACACGCACACACACACACACACAGGGAGGTAGACGGGGAGCAACATGAAAGTGCTAAGCCAGCTACGCACGTTATCTGCAAATGTACGCCACTCGGACCCTTCATCCATCATGTGGGACTCTGCCACCAGTCCACAGCCCTGAAACACAACATGAGCGGCGGGGACAACAACGTAAGGGGTGCTACTACCTTTGGGGCTATCCGAATAACAACGGCCAAACAAAGCACTCAGCCCTCGCGTGCCCTGTGCTGCTGACTGAGACAAGGCAGCCTCTCGCAGCACCACCAAGCCTCACCGTGCAGATGACGTCCCCTGAAGCACGAGCCTCCACAAAGTCCATGCTCCCGCAGTCCTTGCATTCCCGTTCCCTTCGCTTGAACATCTCCGCTCGCGGGCTGTAAAAACAGCAGCCGCGTTTATCTTATATTGGCGCTAACTTGTCTCCTCGTTACGACTGTGCGCCAGCGCCGCGGACGGACTCGAACGCAAGCTCGAAGGAGGGTCTGACAGCTGCTTGAAGTCGGGAAAGTTATGGTGTATACAGCTGAAGGTGCGGATGGGTGAAGGCGTTGCTTGGAATGCGGCGGTGGGAGAATTGAGGACGGACTTTACCTTGGCAGCTGGCACCGGCAGCACTGCTTGCGGTATACTGTATTATAAGTACCACGCCGGCAGCACTACGGTAAATAGTGTGAGGGCGAGCGCCAGAACTGGCGAGGGAAAAGGCACGAGGCCGCGTCCGAGGAAGGCTGAGGCAACGCGATCTGCGACGAGAGTGGATCGCGTGCGATAGATAGAGTTTTCTTTAGCATCGATGCAAATCGACAATGCTACGGTGTGGTCACTGAGCACTGCGGGTTGCTAGGCTGGATGGGTATGTAGCCGCTTGCTTAAAGAGGTCGGGGCTCGCGTTATCAATATTAGTGCCTCGGGCATTTACGAGAGTTCCCGGCGAGGTGCTTTGCACAATAAAGGTTATCAGAAGCACAGCAAATAAATAAAATCCTGGTACCTGACTACGAAGAACACTGCGCCGAGAGGGAGAGAGAGCGAAAACAAGGCGAGCACCGGACAGCTCTATCAGCATCGCCTGCTCAACAGCTGCGTTGCTGGCTGCTTTCTATGCACCACGTCACTGTGCCAACTACTTATCCGTCGCGATAGTCCTCGAGCGTCACATGGCGCGGCGCGTCGTTCATCGTCTTCTTCGCGGTGACGAGAGGCCGAAGTCGGTGGAGCAGGTGGGAGACAAAATAAGGATACCTTGATTACAGTTAAAATAATATCCGCGAGAAAAACACAAACTTAAGACACTCCTCCACAAAAGTCCGGACATGCATTATGTTAAGCATAAGCTAGTCAAGAACACGCTCCCCTCTCACCACGTCAAGCACGACGATACCCGAGTACCACCTAATTGTAGGAGAGCCGAGAAGCAAGCAGTAAGCCGCCATCCGGGGTGGTTAGACCTCAGCTTAAAGCGGGTGTTGTCGGTGGAGTTTGTCGAATTAAGCCCATAAATTGTCTGAATTACACACGTCATTCTGAGCGCCACGGTTGGGCATTGCTCAAGCGCTCATACCAAGCTGCATATTACTCCGTGTTCCACATAACCAGATTTTTGGGGGCTTTTTGGAGGGGGATTGGAGGCATGGGTGCCATGTTCAATGCGCGAGGTTTGGTTTGCGGGTGTGTGCAAATATCCTACTTACGAAGGTGCGAAATGTTGTCCGGACTTTTGTGGAGGAGTGTACATATATAATGTAAATGTGAACGAGACGGGAAAGAAGGAATATTTTAAAAGGGTGAATGGTCTTGGGTGACCCTAACGATACACCCAAGGCCAAATGCGAGGAGAAGTTGAAGACTCTCGACACTAAGGAGGCAACTCTTCGCAATAGGGCACAAAATAATTAACAACATGATGCGCCGGAAGGGATCCGAGTCTAGGCTCGTTAGGGTATGACTTGTTAGTCTCTATATGGACGCGGACAAGTATCCGCGCCAAATAGTTCTTAGTGCACACCACAATACTAGTGGCCCGTCGGCATCCCCTCACCTCCCCGTGGTGGGCGCTGGAAACCCCGTAGCCGTGCCAGGCATGGCACGGTAGGGGGCTAAGAGGGCCGACAGCTCGATCCGTGGGATCAGCAGCTGTCGGGAAAGCCATGTACATAGGGCTTTTGAAAAAATAATTTCTGTGCACTACCGGCGCCAAGATCTCCCGCTCGGCCCGTCCGATATGTTTTTTCGCGTACATATACTCCTAGATACATCCTTCCTTTGAGGGGTGGGGTCTGTACTACGGGAGCGTTTGATGGCGAGGAGGGTACGGCCGGATCAGCGGTGGGAGGCGGGTGTTGGAGCTGGCGGTGGCTAACCGGGAAGCAGCGCCAGGAAAGGGCGCTCGCTAGCCGTCGACCAGCCCTGTGCCGGTCGAACCTTGCCGAGGGGTGAGGCAAGACATGGCACAGGCCGGTGGGTAGTCGCAGACGGAGGAGAGGCTATATGAGGCGGCGGCGATCCTCAGGATCAGCCGCCGCCGGAAAGCCATGTACGGAGGGCTTTTTTCGGATACAAAAAATAATGTCCGTACCCGGCGTCGAGCTAGTTGGGGAGCAGCACCAGGGTAGGGCGCTCACTAGCGCGCCGCTACGTCGTCCAGCGTCATCTCCCGGGGGGAGGAGTTAGCTGGGACGGCAAGGAGGACGGTCGCGACGGGAGGAGCGACACGATCTGGCGGCGACGACCCTTTGGGTCGGCGCCGCCGGAAAACCCAGCACGGAGGGTTTTGTTTAATTCCGGGCGCCCGCGGCCCGCCGGATCCGGCTACGGTGACCTCCCCCCCCCCCCCTCTTCGACACCCACTACCCCGACAGACCTTCATACTCCTAGGGGTCCTTGAGCGTGGGCCCGGGTGAGCGCGGAGGCCCCCGCTCAAGAAAAGGCTGCTCGGTGGACGCGCGATCAGAGGGGGGAGGGTACGGCCACAGGCCGGAGAACCGACAGGTACCCGGGTACCAGACAGAGAAAAAACCGGGGAAATGAGCGGGGAAAATTCAGACGCGGAGGCAGGAGCGCAAGTTTTTTCTATGTCTGTGCGTCTCGGTCCCCCCCACCTGTCCTCGAGGTGATGGGGGACCTCGACACGGAGGACCGCCGCGTCGGTGGACGCGGCAAGACCTTGGGGCGGGGTTTACGGGATGGAGCGGCGGGATCGACGAGCGACCACGCGAGGAGGGGTTTTTGGCCAGCCTTTCCCCTCCTACCTTCGGCAAGACCGAAGTCACGCGGGAGCTAGATTAGGCTGGCCCGTCGTCCCTCCCGAACGCCGACCGGCCTAGGCCGGTCGACACCCCGGTTCGGCGGGAGCGGGCCGTGCATCGTGAAGGTCGAGCAGCAGTTTAGTTTTGCATTTCTCGACAAGTGGATTTATCTTTAGATCTGTTTTTCTTGATTACAAAATTATTACGCTGTTACTGCCATTGGAGAGGTTGGGATTAGTGGTTCAACGGTCTACCTCACGCTTCTAAATGCAGCTAGGCATAGCATAAGGGGGGGCCCAGAGACTCCATCCGGTTTTACTGGTATTGGAGCGTTTAATTTCATTCATTTCATTTCAATTTCATTTCATTGGCACATGCATCCATGGCACAGTACCAATGGCTTCCCCGGACGGTCAATGTTGTCGTGAACTAAAACTCAGTGGTAAGAAGACCACTAAGCAACATCCGTTTATTTTCCGACGCGTCGGTAAAGCGCACGCCTTATACGCAAAAGATACCCTGCGAGTCCGCTCTTGGTGTGTTGGCGTGTCATGGCCAAAGATGAGTCCCACCTTCCATACTGTCAAGAACCTCTTCGAGACGACATCCTCCCAAGCCATACATACACAAACTTTGCTATTCACGCTCACTGCGCTCCTAGCACCTTCCATCCCCATTCGGCTCTAAATGGGGAATAAATATGTGCCTCGTTTGCGACACTCATGCATCAATCTCCCTTGCCCTTCTCACAACGCTAGAAACACCACATCAAATCATTGAGCAATCTACGATACCACTCTCCCCTTCCTCTCTACCACATGAACCCACCCTACCCCCACCTCCGAACGCAACCTCCAAAAGACATGTATCTATTACTCCTCCTCATCTAACATACACCCCCTCGTCTACGCACACATTTCCAATACCTCCCACCACCTCCTCTGCCGCAAACACTACCCATACCTCCCATTGCCTTGTGACTTTGCATATGACTGGACCACCTTTGTCTACGCAGACGGGTCCAAGAAAGGAGGCTTTTGCCCCTTGTGGCCGCAACCACACACCCATCCTCCAGCTCCGTCCTCAAAGTCCTAGTCATATCTACACCATCAACGCATACCATAAACCGGGCTGAACTCGCAGCCATAGACCTCATGCTCAAACTAGGCCACCATGCCCTTTCGTCCAACGCATGCTCCCTCCACCTCACCCATAAATACATCCGCAGTCCGCATATCATGCAACAACAACCCCGCACAGAAGTATTCTTTTCTATCCTAGCTAATCTACAAATCCGCACCGCAGCATGTCTCACCACACATATTGGCAAAATAAGAGTACATCAACGCGCAATTTAGGCACAAAATGGAATTTATGTGGACCGTTCATAACACCCGCCTCCTCCCATGAAATAAAATTTCCATTTGTCCAATGTGCAGACAATTCATTAGTAATACTCATATAGCCAATAGCTGTCCGTCTACGTCGGGCCTCCGGCACGACTGCCACAATAGCGCATTATATCTCCTACTCACACAACTATAACAAACGAATGGGGGTCGTTGGGAGACCATCACAGCCGGCTTCGGCAATAAACCCGTCAAAACATTCACAATAGATACCGTTCGCAAACTTGTCCCTTAACTTGACAAATCCTCATGTATCACAACCAAATGCCCACTAGAAAAGTGGATGCATATAAGGTTTCAACTGTTGTTCCCCAACTCATTGCCCCGCTATCTTGGACTCCACGCACACAATCATGCTTTAAGTAGGTTACTCGAACCCCGTCTAGTGGACCATACTCCATCCACTTGCCGATATCCCTCCATTCCCAACATTGAAATAGGCGATGAATGGAAACAGTGCACGGACAATAACCTTAAGGACACTCATTACCTCAACATTGAAAATTACACCCCCTTGCACATGCACTCCACTCACGGTGGCCTTGCATATACGTGGACATCATCCCTATCGTCACGAGTCGCACAAGCACAC
Source organism: Tetraselmis chui (assembly GCA_026401115.1). Lineage (NCBI taxonomy): Eukaryota > Viridiplantae > Chlorophyta > Chlorodendrophyceae > Chlorodendrales > Chlorodendraceae > Tetraselmis > Tetraselmis chui. The sequence goes on along the minus strand of JAPMLY010002923.1, from coordinate 6,856 downwards.
CACATACGCTCACTGGCACTAGCATCACTTCCCTTATCAGCCTTAGAACCGTCTCACCAGACAAACCCTCCCAAATCCCAACCCGCGATGATCTTGCACGTATCATCCCCCGCCTAGCCAGACACCCACATTGTCGAATGGCTCCACCACCTGCTCCGCATTTACCGCATCAAATCCGATGCCACTAACAAACAAATTTATCGCTATTTATACCTCTCTCCACCCAATCAACTCCATACCTAACCCATTCCTTACCAAGAACCTTCTATGGGGGAGTAAAGCCCCAAGCACGACTTCGGAGAGGATGGGTAAGGAGACCAATCAGCCTAAATGTTGAATAGTAAGCTCCTAGATTGCATATACAAGAAGACCATTAGACAGCAGGCTGCATGTGAATGGTAATTGTTGTAAAATATTTTCATTTTCATAGACGATGCACGCCATAATACGCAAGTAATGGACCCAACAAATCACCGAGGAGTATACGTGTCACTAAATAGCCCCGCCGCGTTTCGCCTTAATGCCATGGATAAATGATTCCAATGCTTGGATAATTACTTGGAGCCCCAATCCACCTCATGCGGGGGAGCAAGATATACACTCTTCCCATAAAGTCCGTTACTAGTGAAAAAGGGCCTTTCGCGTAGGGCGAGTGATTATCATGTATGATTTGGAGGGTTTAACTGTACTTATGCTTGTTGAAAAGGCGGGCCGAAACTTGCGCCGACGGTGAAGTAAAGGGGATAGCGGGGCACAAATGGGCCGTCACGGTTACGATATAACGTATTAGGGCTTGCGTCCCCACCCCGATTTCGGGGCATACCCTAATTTGGGCGCCCCGGAATTTGGATCGTCCATATTTTGGTTGGTGAATACTCCCGTAATCGGTGACACAACATGCGGTTTTTATGTTCCCAGCATGTTGTCCGCAAACATGGGAGCACTTCGGTTTAATGGCTGGGGCCGTTAATATGCTTGACGTGGTTGGGATTGGGGCCGGAAACCCGCAACTTGGGAGGCTTAAAAAGCCTAACTTGGCCATACGGTGTCCGATTCACGCAAACTAAGTTGTAAATGGAAACCCTTCCCCAAGTTAATATAAGATATCAACGTAAGGATGCTTGAGGGTGCTTACACTGCAAATCAACCGCCCCTCAAGCTCAATAGGTCCCTAGCATGTGCTCCTTGGTTGTATTTCCGGGAACGTGGCAAGAAAACCTAGTGCACACGACATGCCATTCTCGATGTTGCCGCTATGCAGACAGCCGGGCGCAATAAACTCAGCAAATATTAGTGCAATTATGCAAACATGGTGAAAACCCATTGTCGAGTAGTCTCTCTGCTTGTCGCGACACTACGTGTACCGAGCTACGCATAGAGGCGTGCATAACCAGCACATGCACGAATTTCGGCCCGCAAAATATGGGCCGCAAATCCAACGTGTGTGCCCGCATTAATTAGACCACGTTTTATATAGATCCGTAGCCGTTCCCGCCGACAATCGTACAAATACTACATGTGCAGTAAATCTGTATATCTAGGTCCTTCTGCAACCGGAAACGAGGTACTCTAAAGGCGCGTTTCATACATTTTCGCAGCCGCAAATACATATAGTTCCTATTGCATTGTTGCAACCGCTACAAATACAGATTGTACAAGCATCGCTGCCTCCCGTGATGCCGTGACGCCGCCATGTCCGCGCACTCCAAGCTACTTTGAGCAAGCCGTCGCGGTACCGGGTACGCGCCTGATGAGAAAATTCTATTGGAGCGATAGCCGCGCAAACCAATGCGATATCCTCGTCGACTTGCTAAATGAGCCGGCTTTTACCATCCTCCTCACCGCCGCCTTTCCCACCCTCCTCGCACACGCTGTCCGTGTCTTCCTTCCGTGCACCTCTATTCGTACACTTGTTGAGATGTATGTCGAGATTCGTGAGATCTTCCACGACCGCTTTCGTCTTCCGTGTGGTCATGCTCGGACTCCCGATCCTTCACCGGTACCCGCAAACGTCGACATGCTCAGTCGTTGACATGCTCTCGACTCTTGATGGCTTGCGCGTAAGGATATTTGGGCGAGCGCTCGTACCCGTCTGAAGTTCGACGAGTGTCATCGAGCAAACTACCCCGTTGTTGCGCTATTGTGTCACGCCCCGCTTTTGCGCTGCGGGCATGGTGTTGCTGCATGGAGCGCGTACCGATAGCGACTATACTATCTTTAAGCACTTTTTAAATGTGCGGATCGTTCGGAGCGGCTGCACATTCTCGGTATTTGCGGGCGCCCGAAGTGTCCGCACAATCAAATCCGCATCAGACCTCTTCGTTGTCCGGGTAAAGATTTATTTGAAACACCACTGTTTAGATGTGCGGATCCGCGGTATGAAAATTAGTACAAAGTACCCGGTACGAAAATCTGCAGCTGCATATTTATATAAAACGCAGCCTTAGGGCGTGCCGATAGAGGTTTCCACGTCAGTGAACAACGCACCGTGTTGTATAGTTTGAAAACTAGTATTCTACCCACAATTGAGATGCATGGCCATCGTGGCAGTGTGTGTCGGGTAATTAAATGCGTACCGCTAGTAACGGACTTTATGGGAATAGTGTATATGGGAGGGGAGAGGGGACATGCGCGGAGGCAAGACCGCGAGCCTTCGTTCGACTAAAGCCGTTGACCTTCAACCCCTCCCCCCGCTCCCGCCCCCCTCCGTCCCCAAAATGCCTTTTACGTAGTTACGGGGGGGGTTGGGGACCTAAGCCCGGTGGATCGCTTCGGTCGGATTAGCGGTATGTCACTATACATGTCGTGAGAACAAGGCGATCGAGAAGCGGAGGCGGGAGGGGCTACTTGTTATTGGACGGACTCGAACGCAAGCTCGAAGGAGGGTCTGACAGCTGCTTGAAGTCGGGAAAGTTATGGTGTATACAGCTGAAGGTGCGGATGGGTGAAGGCGTTGCTTGGAATGCGGCGGTGGGAGAATTGAGGACGGACTTTACCTTGGCAGCTGGCACCGGCAGCACTGCTTGCGGTATACTGTATTATAAGTACCACGCCGGCAGCACTACGGTAAATAGTGTGAGGGCGAGCGCCAGAACTGGCGAGGGAAAAGGCACGAGGCCGCGTCCGAGGAAGGCTGAGGCAACGCGATCTGCGACGAGAGTGGATCGCGTGCGATAGATAGAGTTTTCTTTAGCATCGATGCAAATCGACAATGCTACGGTGTGGTCACTGAGCACTGCGGGTTGCTAGGCTGGATGGGTATGTAGCCGCTTGCTTAAAGAGGTCGGGGCTCGCGTTATCAATATTAGTGCCTCGGGCATTTACGAGAGTTCCCGGCGAGGTGCTTTGCACAATAAAGGTTATCAGAAGCACAGCAAATAAATAAAATCCTGGTACCTGACTACGAAGAACACTGCGCCGAGAGGGAGAGAGAGCGAAAACAAGGCGAGCACCGGACAGCTCTATCAGCATCGCCTGCTCAACAGCTGCGTTGCTGGCTGCTTTCTATGCACCACGTCACTGTGCCAACTACTTATCCGTCGCGATAGTCCTCGAGCGTCACATGGCGCGGCGCGTCGTTCATCGTCTTCTTCGCGGTGACGAGAGGCCGAAGTCGGTGGAGCAGGTGGGAGACAAAATAAGGATACCTTGATTACAGTTAAAATAATATCCGCGAGAAAAACACAAACTTAAGACACTCCTCCACAAAAGTCCGGACATGCATTATGTTAAGCATAAGCTAGTCAAGAACACGCTCCCCTCTCACCACGTCAAGCACGACGATACCCGAGTACCACCTAATTGTAGGAGAGCCGAGAAGCAAGCAGTAAGCCGCCATCCGGGGTGGTTAGACCTCAGCTTAAAGCGGGTGTTGTCGGTGGAGTTTGTCGAATTAAGCCCATAAATTGTCTGAATTACACACGTCATTCTGAGCGCCACGGTTGGGCATTGCTCAAGCGCTCATACCAAGCTGCATATTACTCCGTGTTCCACATAACCAGATTTTTGGGGGCTTTTTGGAGGGGGATTGGAGGCATGGGTGCCATGTTCAATGCGCGAGGTTTGGTTTGCGGGTGTGTGCAAATATCCTACTTACGAAGGTGCGAAATGTTGTCCGGACTTTTGTGGAGGAGTGTACATATATAATGTAAATGTGAACGAGACGGGAAAGAAGGAATATTTTAAAAGGGTGAATGGTCTTGGGTGACCCTAACGATACACCCAAGGCCAAATGCGAGGAGAAGTTGAAGACTCTCGACACTAAGGAGGCAACTCTTCGCAATAGGGCACAAAATAATTAACAACATGATGCGCCGGAAGGGATCCGAGTCTAGGCTCGTTAGGGTATGACTTGTTAGTCTCTATATGGACGCGGACAAGTATCCGCGCCAAATAGTTCTTAGTGCACACCACAATACTAGTGGCCCGTCGGCATCCCCTCACCTCCCCGTGGTGGGCGCTGGAAACCCCGTAGCCGTGCCAGGCATGGCACGGTAGGGGGCTAAGAGGGCCGACAGCTCGATCCGTGGGATCAGCAGCTGTCGGGAAAGCCATGTACATAGGGCTTTTGAAAAAATAATTTCTGTGCACTACCGGCGCCAAGATCTCCCGCTCGGCCCGTCCGATATGTTTTTTCGCGTACATATACTCCTAGATACATCCTTCCTTTGAGGGGTGGGGTCTGTACTACGGGAGCGTTTGATGGCGAGGAGGGTACGGCCGGATCAGCGGTGGGAGGCGGGTGTTGGAGCTGGCGGTGGCTAACCGGGAAGCAGCGCCAGGAAAGGGCGCTCGCTAGCCGTCGACCAGCCCTGTGCCGGTCGAACCTTGCCGAGGGGTGAGGCAAGACATGGCACAGGCCGGTGGGTAGTCGCAGACGGAGGAGAGGCTATATGAGGCGGCGGCGATCCTCAGGATCAGCCGCCGCCGGAAAGCCATGTACGGAGGGCTTTTTTCGGATACAAAAAATAATGTCCGTACCCGGCGTCGAGCTAGTTGGGGAGCAGCACCAGGGTAGGGCGCTCACTAGCGCGCCGCTACGTCGTCCAGCGTCATCTCCCGGGGGGAGGAGTTAGCTGGGACGGCAAGGAGGACGGTCGCGACGGGAGGAGCGACACGATCTGGCGGCGACGACCCTTTGGGTCGGCGCCGCCGGAAAACCCAGCACGGAGGGTTTTGTTTAATTCCGGGCGCCCGCGGCCCGCCGGATCCGGCTACGGTGACCTCCCCCCCCCCCCCCTCTTCGACACCCACTACCCCGACAGACCTTCATACTCCTAGGGGTCCTTGAGCGTGGGCCCGGGTGAGCGCGGAGGCCCCCGCTCAAGAAAAGGCTGCTCGGTGGACGCGCGATCAGAGGGGGGAGGGTACGGCCACAGGCCGGAGAACCGACAGGTACCCGGGTACCAGACAGAGAAAAAACCGGGGAAATGAGCGGGGAAAATTCAGACGCGGAGGCAGGAGCGCAAGTTTTTTCTATGTCTGTGCGTCTCGGTCCCCCCCACCTGTCCTCGAGGTGATGGGGGACCTCGACACGGAGGACCGCCGCGTCGGTGGACGCGGCAAGACCTTGGGGCGGGGTTTACGGGATGGAGCGGCGGGATCGACGAGCGACCACGCGAGGAGGGGTTTTTGGCCAGCCTTTCCCCTCCTACCTTCGGCAAGACCGAAGTCACGCGGGAGCTAGATTAGGCTGGCCCGTCGTCCCTCCCGAACGCCGACCGGCCTAGGCCGGTCGACACCCCGGTTCGGCGGGAGCGGGCCGTGCATCGTGAAGGTCGAGCAGCAGTTTAGTTTTGCATTTCTCGACAAGTGGATTTATCTTTAGATCTGTTTTTCTTGATTACAAAATTATTACGCTGTTACTGCCATTGGAGAGGTTGGGATTAGTGGTTCAACGGTCTACCTCACGCTTCTAAATGCAGCTAGGCATAGCATAAGGGGGGGCCCAGAGACTCCATCCGGTTTTACTGGTATTGGAGCGTTTAATTTCATTCATTTCATTTCAATTTCATTTCATTGGCACATGCATCCATGGCACAGTACCAATGGCTTCCCCGGACGGTCAATGTTGTCGTGAACTAAAACTCAGTGGTAAGAAGACCACTAAGCAACATCCGTTTATTTTCCGACGCGTCGGTAAAGCGCACGCCTTATACGCAAAAGATACCCTGCGAGTCCGCTCTTGGTGTGTTGGCGTGTCATGGCCAAAGATGAGTCCCACCTTCCATACTGTCAAGAACCTCTTCGAGACGACATCCTCCCAAGCCATACATACACAAACTTTGCTATTCACGCTCACTGCGCTCCTAGCACCTTCCATCCCCATTCGGCTCTAAATGGGGAATAAATATGTGCCTCGTTTGCGACACTCATGCATCAATCTCCCTTGCCCTTCTCACAACGCTAGAAACACCACATCAAATCATTGAGCAATCTACGATACCACTCTCCCCTTCCTCTCTACCACATGAACCCACCCTACCCCCACCTCCGAACGCAACCTCCAAAAGACATGTATCTATTACTCCTCCTCATCTAACATACACCCCCTCGTCTACGCACACATTTCCAATACCTCCCACCACCTCCTCTGCCGCAAACACTACCCATACCTCCCATTGCCTTGTGACTTTGCATATGACTGGACCACCTTTGTCTACGCAGACGGGTCCAAGAAAGGAGGCTTTTGCCCCTTGTGGCCGCAACCACACACCCATCCTCCAGCTCCGTCCTCAAAGTCCTAGTCATATCTACACCATCAACGCATACCATAAACCGGGCTGAACTCGCAGCCATAGACCTCATGCTCAAACTAGGCCACCATGCCCTTTCGTCCAACGCATGCTCCCTCCAC
>JAPMLY010002922.1:0-39884 GCA_026401115.1 Tetraselmis chui | reverse complement strand
AGCAGAAGGGTGGAGGTTGCCATACGCGCGAAATCAGGATCAAGGCGTTGCACTTTTCTGCGAGGAGTAGGAAGCATGAGGGGGCCCTCCGCCAAGAGTGCGGCGTAGTTCTCCGCGAGTCAATGGCGTGAATTTGGAAATGGGGATCGGAACGCGAGGAGTTGAGAGACTACGCATCGGACGTAGTCGTCAAAAGCATGTGAGTCGCCCGGTGTTACATTGGAGCGACGCTTGGAAGGGCTGACATGCTGCCATTGTGTAGCTTTGGGGGGAGGGGTAGTGTGGGGAGAACGTCTGTTTGTCGGGTGGGTATCCTCCTTCATATCCGTAGGTTGGTCTTCCAAGTTCTTGTCCCTTGGGTGGGTTTCGATAGGCAGATCGTTGGTAGCGTCTTCTTCGGGGGCTCTTAAGAGGGTAGAGCTGTCTGCTCATCGAGTGTTGGCTCGCGAGCGGGCGGTGGCTTGTAGGCGCCGCAACTGCTCAATAGCTTGGGAGAGGTAGAATGAGCGGTCGACTTGGGTGACGAGTTTGGCCGAGCCCCCTTAGAGGCTCGAGCCGTGCGCGTTGAGCGTGGCAGAAGCGAAGATAATGTCGTGTCGTTCCGTTATGTGGTGATGACGAAGAGGTCGGGATTTGTCTACGAGGCAGTCCATTGGTGGCCCTAATGTTGTTGGCGAGTAGTTCGGTAGCCATGTTGGTGCGCTCGAGAGCGGCTTGGGTGTGCGGGACGAGCTCTTGGGGGAAGAATCTCGCCTTCCTCGATAGTAGCGTTAGGGACGCCGTAGATTCGCAAAAACCGGGCGTTGATCGGGTCCGGCATAAGACGGATGGTAGTTTTTCTGAGGGTAGTGTGGTAGAGGAGTGGGAGAGGGGAGGTGAGGCTTAGAATTACCTTGCGGGTGTCGGTAAAGGTAGAGTCCTATGGGCTCCGACGCCGTCCGGCCCGTCGGTAGTGAGCTGCTCTATCGTATCTTGCTTTGACGGGTGGTGACGTTTACTTTAACAACAATAAGAGTAGAGAGGAGGCCTTGTAGGGTGGTCTTGCCTCGGGCCATGTCGAGGTGGCAGTCTAGGGAATCTATTAATGCCACGGCCATGTTTTCGGCCGAGGGAAGGATGAAGTTGGCGAAATCAGATTTTTCGACCATACTACAATCGAGCCCCCATTGGTAGAATAGTCGGCCGACAATGGGTATGTAGTTCGTCTGCTTAATGCTTACTCTGTCCCCCATCGGGAAAGCAAGTAGAGTATCTTCATGCGCGTCGATCAGGCAGTGGGCGTATTGTGCCGAAACTAGTTCGAGGCGAACAACGGGACTGGGCCGGTGCGGCTTGTAGACGTCGCATAGTTCAAACACGTGCAAGAGGGTGTCGCGAGGAGGACAAACTTTTGGGCTGGGATAGGGAGGGTTGTCTATAGTCTCGTTTTCCTTCCACGCTTCGTCCATGGTTGCGTAGAGGGTTTCATCGACGTTTGGGAGTTGGGCTTGGCCGCCGTCCCAAAGGTAAGTTAGGGCGGAATGTAGAAGGTCCTTAGATTGGTAGTTGTTAAGGCCTTCTAGTTGAGGGCCCGAAATCTAGAAATGGTGACCGCCTTTCTCTGCGTCGTTCAACTCTTCAAGTGGGGGGCTCCCTGGATGGAGGTCTCACATGGAGAGCCTTCATGTTCGGTGAGTTCAACAGTGTGATCGTAGGAGTAGTTAATTTGAGGAGGACTCCTCGGGTACCACGCGGCGGGTAAGGCGGTTGAGTACCGTGCCGGTGGTGAAGGGGGGGGGGGGATTTGCGGTGAACTTCCGGAGGCTTGGGGGCGAGGGGGTTGGGCTTAGTGCAGATACGTATGTTTTTGGTAGTTGCTTGCCCCCCCCCCCCCCATCGTCGGCCGGCCTCCTCGATAATCTTCTTTGTCGTGGTAGTGGACATCACGAGCGTGAGGGCGATCATAGGTCGGGCAAGTTTGTTTAGCTTGAGGACCACAAAGTCAGTAGCGGGAGATCCAAATACCTATCCAATGACTGCCAGGTGGGGACGCTGAGCGAGGGGCCGAGGGACGACGGGGCTGGTCAAGTAGTTAGAGGGTGGGGTGTGTGGGTGGGGTATGACTGCCTTGAAGTTGAAACCTATTGTAAAGAACGCCATCTCAACAAAAAAATAAGCACATGCAACACAACGGCGGCATTTTTAAAGGCATAATATTTTGGCCGATTTCCCTACATCCTAAAATCATCCTAAGATATTAGTAATATGGGATAACCTCGGATTGCCATGTGCCGAAGCTCTAGCAGATGTAGGGAAAAATCGACGCTTCACTGCTAGGAAAAGTAAACTCGTGCGATTATGCTCGCTGTTACAAATATGCAAGTCCATTTGATGTCTTCATGTCTGATTTTGTGCCACACGTGTTTTGAAAAAAAAAAGACACGGGACTTTGTATATGAGCCAACAGCCCCGCGGGTGAGGGGGGTGGGGGTGGGCGGAGTGTATGTCAAGCCTAAACATGTGGTCATATTGGTTGTTTCGTACCGTTAGTACGATGCATAATGCTCAATGCCTCAATTTGCGATATGCTGAATATATATGCGTCAAGTTGGTGGTATCTCCGGTCCACAATGTTGTGGCGCCCGCTACCCAATTGACTTGCCTACAACTTCCGACTCCCGATGCTCTCACACGCTTGGGAGATTCCGGGGGCCACATTCAACGGGGCATTTCGCGCATTCTGCGGGCCAAGTCCTACCTTAACCTCTTGGCGCTTTGCGGACCTTCCCCACCGGACTATATGAGGGTGATTTCGGGTACGGGTCGCGGGGCTTGGGCTCTCTTTTTCGCTTCAAATGAGTCCAGTTCCAAGGTGCCATCCGATTGCTATACGACAGCAGCTCACCGGGTGCTTGGCTTGACTGCGGAGTGCGCCTCTCGTGTTCGAAAGTGCCCTCGGTGCAATGGGGCTCCTTCAGAGTCTCGCGGGTCTGGATCTTCGTCGACGGTATCTATCGGGCACCTCTATGTTGGATGAGCGCTCCACGGCTACTATGCTTATGGACCATATCCCTCGGTGCCCGTGCTCTTGGTTTATCAATCAACTTCACGACCGGATTGTCCACGTGCTTGAAGAGCTCATGCTTGAAGCGGGGGCTACTAAAGGGCGGGACTTGCGGTTGGAGGTCCGCCGTATTCGGTCGGGAGCTTCTCGAGATCGCCCTAGGGATATGGTTTGGTTAGACTTCATGGCTCCGCACCGTCATTTTGTTGTTGATATGACGGTTACAAGTGCTCGCACGAACACCAATGTTCCTCGCATAGGTGCTTGTCTCCCACTCCCTTGCAGCCTTGCATTGGGAGCTCAACATGGCAAACTTGATGCGGACCTCCGGATTTGTGCTTTGCTTGCTGACACGCCTTCGGTTCAATCCTTCCATGACTACCATCATCCCTTCGCCATGGAGGATGGGGGCCGGTTGGCGCCGATGGCGGCTGAGTTGGTTTATCGGTTGGCTATTTTGGTGGCTGTTCGTCGCTTCCATAGCATGGGTGTTGCTGACTCTCACTCCTTGCGCTCTGACAATTATATCCGTATGCAACATTTCGTTCGTCGAACTACTTATTATGTTCCTTTTTGGCGTTTTTGGGGGGACGTGCGACGTGAATTCATGCAACATCTTTCTGCTACTCTTCATGTCACTGTGGGTTCCTACCTCCGCGACGCTTTTCAGGAGGGCAGTGCTGACGCTGTGGCATGCCCTCATGTTCCTCGGGCTTAGGAACTTTCCCTATTTTCTTCTTTTTGCTTGGTGGCCTCCATTTAATTCAAAAATTTCTTACAAGAAAAAGCAGTGGAGGCCACCATTGCTTTTTCTTGTAAGATTTTTTACTCAACCCCCCCCCCCCCCCCCCCCCCCCCCCCCCCAGGCCCCCACCCGCCGCCGCGTCCAGAAGTGCACACGCATGCTATGCTATGGAAAGGCCGCAATGTTCATTCGATAAAAGTGCCTGCGGGCATAAACCGTAATCACCTGTGTCATATTTAACTTGTGATATGAAATAAGAAAAAAGCTTAGGGGGGGGGCGGGGGGCTAAAATGATAGAGTTAATCAGAATCGCCTACTTATGTGAATATCGGCTTGACAGGTGAGACAGCAGGAGGTACCTGAAATTATTATTTGAATGAGTACTCAACTCATGCGTTGCCCATTTACAATCTGTAAGTAAGGCCTGCTATGTCTGTCCCTATACCTGATTTATTCTCTGTCGCGCTGCTCATGAATTAGCAGCACAGAGAATTACACAATTACCGGCCCGGCCCGGGCGGGGCCTGAAACGCGCGACGACGACGCATGACCAACATATCCGGCAGTATGCTGCCCGGGCCGGCTGGTTTAGTATACAACGCCGTCACTCGCATTCGTGACCACAGGCTACACGTCAACGCTATGACGCAGTCGCTACCAGCATAGGTTCCAGAATGAACACTGCACGCCCTCAGTTCGGCACTCGAAAGCTGTGGAAAGTTGAATCGCCGAGCATTAGTAGTCAAACTCTGATGCGGCGAGAACAGGGAAGCAGCGAGTGAAAATCAAATAGCACCGTCACCAGTCTGTCATCTGAAATCAACAACAGCAAACACTTCATCCCTCGCTGTACCGGGACGGTAAAGTAAGCAGCTCACGGCTGGCAAACGTGCAGGTAGGCGGGACCAAACGAGCGATGCTGTTCGCGTGGGTACCCTGGATAGGCCAGTTCCACAGAACGCGCGTTCAGAAACTCCGGGCCCAGCTTAACATATCCGTCATAATCCCGGCACTGGTGAGTAGCTGCCACCGCTCCCCACTTGTCCAAGCGCGCTGCCGCGCTTAATATACCTGTTGCTGGCTTCCGTTTAAACTTTCGGGGCCAACGGCACGCGGCATCATCACACAGAGCCTGTTCCGCAAAGCTCGGTAGTGTGAAGTGCCTTTTGTGTCGATTGTACCCGTACTAAAGAAACGTTGTCGGAAACGGTGCTGCTTTCTCAGGACGAAGAACAGAACATCGGCAGAGCGATCGGCAGGTATCATCTTCAACTCGACTGTTTCCATAGTATGCAATCCGTCGCAGTGTCTTACTAGGCTCATAAACCTTCCCTGATTTTAGGGCCAATATGAACAGCCCGTTTTTTCTGCCCGCCGCGCAGTGTCCTCGAAGGTTGTTGCGACTCGAGCGTCAGCGAAGTGATTGTCGTCGATGGCGGCAGCTCCGATAACACAGTCAAAGCCGCAAAGCAGCTGGGGGCACTGGTGCACACGCCCACGCACGCACGCACGCACGCACACACACACACACACACACACACGCACACGCACACGCACGCACACACACACACACACACACACACACACACACACACACACACACACACACACACAAGTACATGTACACACACATGTACACATACATGCACGCACGCACACGCACATACACACACACAGCCGCCCTTCCGCAACTGCAACTACTCTGTCTGACGACTCGGATGGGGTCGCTGAGATCGCAGGTGCTGGAGGGGACGAGGGGACGGGCGAGGCAGATGAACGCCGGGGCAGCGGCGGCCACGGGGGAGCTACTTATCTTCCTCCACGCGGACAGCCAACTACCACAAGGGTGAGCACGCCACATTCACACCTCAGCATCCCAACCTTACTTGTATCAGGTGTGCAGTGGCATCAGGCGCATGATGAAATAGGTGAGGAGTATGGACAGACTCATTGGCTGAATGCCTGTCACTCCCTTTCACGATCCAGCTTTCCAGGGTTGATGCACACCGCCATGTCATCTGCTTCCAAGCGCCGTGACTCAACATGGGGCTGCTTTGAGTCAATAAAGTTTGACGTAAGTTGCTTGCCACCGTGCGCACTGCCTAGACACACGCGCCCTGATGACACCATCACCATTCTCCTGCTCTCTGGCTGAATGCTTTCATCGCCTAGCTTCATCATTTCAAGTGGAGCTGAACTTGCAGGTGGGGTGCCTATCTATATCCACAGGGGGAGGAGTGGAGCTACAGGGCAATCGAGTCGGGCGTGAAACTGAGGACAAAGTGGCTGGGGATGCCCTACGGAGATCAGGCGCTGTTTGTGCAGAGCAGCGCCTTCAAAGAAGTGGAGGGCTACAGGGACATGCCATTGCTGGAAGACGCCGACCTCGCATCCAGGTGTAGTTTACTTGTCATTTCATCCAACCCAACGATACAACTTCCACCACAGCTGCACTGTGACACGTGTGAGCAAGTGTGTGATGGGTTATGAGTGGGGGAAAGGTTGGTATGGTTCACAGCAAGCCAATGAGGGTTGAGTTGTTGGGCGACAGGTTGCACAAGACAGGACCGATGGCAATTGTGCCAAAGCCCGTTGGAACATCTGCGCGGCGATACAGCGCAATCGGTCCATGGCGAACCGTGACGTTGAATTTCTGCATCATTAGTGGCTGGCGGCTGGGCGTGCCGGTGCAGATTCTGGCTGATATTTATCGTAGCACTGGCGTGAAGCGGTTTCTTAGTGGAAAACAGCCAAAGGACGTGTGACATAAGTTATTAAAACGTTTGGTGTCGAACCTTATCGCACGGCAAGGACAAGCACACACATGCGCACAAGCACAGATACACGTACACACACATACACACACACACACACACACACACACACATATTCACACACACACACACACATACACACACACACATACATACAGACTCACTCTCTCACACACACACACACACACACATGTATATAGAGTCACATACACATTTGCACACATTTACAAAAGCATACTCACAAACACAGACGAACACACACTCGCATAGACACACACCCATGCACACTCTAACACACGCACATATACACGCATTCTCAAGCAGGCACCCACACTCGCAAATACACACACTCGTATTATACTCCTCCACAAAATTCGGGACAAAATATTGCACCTTCGCAAGTGAAAATATAATGATGGGGGGATTTCATTGACATATAATCGATTTCATTGACATATCTTCTGAAATCTTAGACAATGCTTTGGCACCCAAGATGGATTGCGCCGAAAAATGTGGGGGGCGAATTCAAGCACAACCGGGCGTGTGTCCTGAGGGTTATTGCGCTCGCACCAGCGGGACACGCTCTTTAAAAAAGTCGGCGTGCCGGTCAGGCAAAAAGAGTAACGGGCACACAACGCCCCAATATGGATGATTATGCGCAAATGTGATGCACAGGCGTCGGAGGGAGGAGATGTTGGGCCTGCCGCTATGAGGGAAACGCACGAGATGGCTTATGAAGACTTACCGCCGATGTGCGCATAACCCAATGGCAAGTTGCGCTCGGGCACAATGTTCAAACGATCTTAACTTAACAATTTAGTTCAAAACGTCTTGAAACAGATACAGTTGGAAGTGCCTTTTCAATGGGCGTCGAACGCACCTACTCCTAGGTTCAACAACTCACAAACTAAGGACTTTCGGTGAATTATCAAAAAATTCCGCGATATTCCGGCAAAGCCGAGCCGCACTGCCACACCCCACCCGTCGAATTCAGCTCATCTCACGAGGCGATTTGTGCGGGGTTTGTGCACATATGTTCACCAATAACTAATTCCTACAGATTTACAAGCACAATGCCCGACGTGTGCCACGCGTGGGACGGGTATGGTTGGCACACACATTCCCAAGCATTACAAACACCACCTACCATCAACGTGATGCGTCCCAAACGGCCAAGTTGGACCTCGCCAACGCCAATTGCCCTCGCCCATATAAAGCATGCACTCTTGATACAAACCTGCGTCAGGTGGTTTTTACTCGCTGTTTTTTCCAAAAAATCACCCGTGCCTGCGGCGTGAACTTCCATACTCCATTTACACACCCTCAAAGCAAACCTCGCGCATTAAACACGGCACCCACGCCTCTAAACCCAATCCAACAATCTCCCCATCATACGATTAAGTGGATCACTGAGCAATTTTGCAGCTTGATATGAGGGCTTGAGCGATGCCCGAGTGTGGCGGTCAGAACGACGTTTGTTGTTTAGACAAATTCATAGAGAATTTATGGGATTAATTCAACAAACTCCGCCGACAACACTCCCTTTAGGCTGATGTTTAACCATAACCAATGACGGCTAACTGCATGCTTCATGGCTCTTCTACACTTGGGTTGTGCATGGGTGTCGTCGTGCTTAAAGTGGCGAGAGGGGCGCGAGTTCTTGACTAGCTTGTTTAGCGCAATGTATGCCCGGACTTTGTGGAGGAGCGGGGAGTGTATATACACACCCACAAACACACATGAATACACACATATACTCCCACGCAATATTCTTTATTCGACTCATTTACGCACACACACACATATACGCAAAAACACACACACACTCACATACACGTTCGATATTTTTTTATACTCGTTGCTGAGTAATCATGTCAGCAACAATGCTCATTCTTCCGGATAGGCCGCTTTGCAATTGCAAAGTAACGTGAAAAATGTTTTAGCCAGCAACGTCAAGACATTGCTATACCATATGCACTCGACCATTCAATACAACGAAGTCCTAGCGATCGTCCATAAATTGCGCTAAAAGAACTATGCACACCTCTTGATTCCTCTTACAACGACTTTGAGACCGCTTGGAGAAACATGAGAAGGGAAAGGGGCTGGTGATTGGACCCGAGTATGCCATAGTCATGGTCAATGATATATGCGATAGGATCCACAAACAACGGGAACAATGGTTGGCAGAAGAAAAGTAGGACACATTGAATATCTAACCATCGCAGTGAAAATTCGTACCATCACAACGGCATGCATAAACGCATATACATGGGACGATGGATTAGGCGACCACGGTATACACCCGAATGCTGGTAAGACCTACATTACTTAAATGTAAAGGCCGTAACCAAGAATAAAGCTAGCGGGATGCCGGTACATATTATGTTGCAACCCATTTTCAACATCGCAATTATTGTATTCTCGTTGCACTCCACACTTCAACTAATTTGTACGTGTAAAATGTTGGTCGGCTTTGACGGTCTTGTTGTATCTCGACCACGAGGTGAGCCTCACTAATGACGCGAGAGCGTTCCACTATTGTGATAAGGCCAAAAGGATCGCCGCGCTGGGGGGGCAACGAAGACCTTTGGGTTATGGCCATTGGGTTGGTGCCCGCCTCGACGGGAATAATCAGCGACGGTGCAATGGGAGGGGGGGAGGGTTGCCAACCTCTCCCCTCTACTCGCCGGCACGATCGGATTCGCACGGGAGGTAGGTTAGGTTGGCATGCCAACCGCGTCGGATGCTACTAACACGCCTCGATGTTAACAATCCCTAGATACACGACTAGTCATGCCCGCCATTTTTTGGACTTGTCATAGTATACATAATTTAGGGTTCACTGATAAGGGAAACACATGCACGATTAGTCATACCCGCCCTTTTCATTTTACGGAATATAGGCGGCTTCATTCGGGCACGAGTGACTTGGCATTGCACTTCTTCTTTGTAAGATAATAACTTCAACGTTCCCGCAGCATGTTACATAATGGCGGCATATCGTGCCATGAGAATGATTCTTAGGACTGTTAGACACTTGACATCGATGCCACTCACCTCCCGCACTCTAGGAGGCGGGCCGATGTTTTCTTTCTAGCCGGTCGCAACAAGTGATCCCACTCGACCACATAATGGCACGCTATAATTGCGCGTTATTGCGTTATATAACCGCATGGGCTATGCCGTGGAGGAATCTTTGTGGGATGAGTAGGCGTGCGCAATTAAATGGCACGACTTGCGATTGGAAATGCGACACGTTTTGAGCGCCGACTCGATTAGAGCGCGGCTTGTTGAGGCGGCTTGGCTTGTATTTGCCCAACCGGATCGGCATAATATGATGACGTCGGATGGATTGACGGCCCGCGCTAGTTGGGCCCGCGTGAATGAACGCACACGTCCCGCGCCCATGCCGGGCCGCACTCCCGCTCCCGTGTGCTTTGCGTTCGTTTCCGCGACGGTGGGGCGAAGCTACTTCTCCAAGTATCGCAGGATAAACATGGATGAACAAGCAGGTGAACCTGAATCATGGCGCGATATCGTTCAAATGTGACACGGCCAAGAGGATCGCCGCTCCGGGGAAAGCGACGAAGACCTTTGGCACGGATGATAAACGGAGTCCGCAGCGGAATCAATGAGCGACGGCCCGAGAGGGGGGTATATATTTGCGTTTGTCTAGACATTCATATATAGAATTCAAATGTGTCTCCAGCTGGAGACATATTTGAATTCAGGTATCTTGGATGGAGTAGAAGCCCTTACATCTTAACATGTCGCTGCTCTCTGCCGGTTCCTACTTTTATCGATATTATTAGTAACTGTAGTGTACGGGTAAATCGCTAATTTCGCCAGGTAAAAGCTAACCTGGCCGGATTTCTACTGACAGTATAGAGGCTATATTTCTGCGGTGTAAAGGATTCTTTCCTAAGTGTTAATTTGCAGGGTTTCCTTGTCGCACATTTTAAATAATTATTATTAAGATTTTTAAGATATTATTAATGATACATGATGTACATTAGGGATATCGCAGTCTCGCGGAAAGAAGAACAATATATACGAGCGGCATCAGCAGAGGGGGAACCGCCCACCATCACACCGACGTCACCGCTGCTCACATCGACCGTACCGTCCCCTGGCGACCCTCTCCACCCATTGGTCTCTCAACTCGCAGTGAGAATAAAGCTCAGGATCATCCAGGCATCGAGGCAGCTGACTGGACCGCGGGCGCTGTGTGCTGACGCACGGGAGCGATGCACCTGTACAGTCTCACTCTCAGCCGCGCGGCGGGCGTGCAGGTGCGCCGCCGCAGTACCCGTATGGGATCCGCCCTCTTCCCCCACCATCCAATCCACCATCGACCCCCTCGCTTCGTCCCACCCTACGAACACCATAGACCCTTTTCCTTCCCACCGCGTCTGTCAACGTCTTCCCAACTCTCGTCCACTTCAGCGCTTCTCCGCATAGCCACGCCTTGTGCCGCAAGGATCGCTATGACAGCGGGAAGCCTCGCGGCCGAGTCGTTATCGAGATCGGTCGTCAGCTGAAAAGGATGATGATGCCGCACCGCCTCGTCCGCCTCCTCCCCATCAACATCGCCGTAAATAATCCACGACAAACGTAATGATTCGCTCAATCATTCGTGGGTCGGTAACAGTGCTGCGCTTGAGCGGTGGCTTCTTGCTCGGCTAGAGTCTCGGCGCGTGGCGGGGGTGGTTTTGTGCTGGCCGGCGGTGAAAGGGGGTTCGGAAGGAGGCAGTTGGGGTCAGACGTAGCAGTGCTCACCGCCGTCCACAGAGCCTAGCTGGACAAGTTCCTGCGTTCATCATGTGGGCATGAGGGGGGGGAGACTGGGACGAGAAATTTTCGCCCAAGTTGGGTTCCTGCAGTTGCCTTCCTGCAGGACTCTCTCAAACGGCACTATAACCCTCTTTCATACATGCACACACACATGCACACACAGACACACACACCCACCCACCCACCCACCCACACACTCATAAGCATACCCACACCCACCCACACACCCATACACTCACACCGAGACACACATATGCATATACACACACGTACGTATACGCATACCCCCCCCCCCCCCCCTCCCTCTCTCTCTCTCTTTTCACTCTCTCACTAGCCGCTTCTATGTGCTATTTCCCTTTTTGTATGGCGAACGTACAGAGCGCCATCTATGGCAACTTTTCGGCGCCCAAGGCACAGGAGCTAGTGGTGTCGCGCGGCAAGACGCTGGAGCTCCTCCGCCCGGATGACGTGGGCAAGCTGCAGGTCCCAACCCCTCTCCCTTCCCCCCTCCCCCCATCGCCGTCTTTCCCCAACTTCGATTGCTGCTATTACCGCCAATTTATGCGCCTTTTCTATTTGCCATTATTCGTGCGAGGGGTGCCAATGAGCAAAGTCATCAGTCCGTGCAATTTCACGGCAACCGTCAGACGGCTTCGGTTGCCTTTCGGGCTGCGGTGGAGAAATGCATTCCATGGTAATGGAGGGAGAATGGGGTGGACCCGGCAGGGGGAAGGAGGAGGTGCAGGCAGGGCAGGGGACGGGGGTGGGTGTGGAGCTGTGCTGACTGGAAGCGGGGATGGGTTGGCGCAGGTGGTGGTGTCGTATGAGGTGTTCGGCTGCATCCGCTCCCTCGCCTCCTTCCGCACCCCCGGCGCCAAGACGGACCACCTGCTGGTGGGCTCCGACTCTGGGCGCATCGTGGTGCTGGAGTACAAGAAGGAGCGCAGCAGCTTCGTGAAGGTGCATCAGGAGACTTACGGCAAGTCGGGCTGCCGTCGCATTGTTCCGGGGCAGTTTCTGGCGAGCGATCCAAAGGGCCGCGCCTGCATGATCGGCGCCACGGAGAAGCAGAAGCTAGTGTACGTACTGAACCGCGACGGCGCGGGCCAGCTCACTATCTCCTCGCCCCTGGAAGCCCACAAGAGCCATCACCTCGTCTTTTCCCTCGTCGGCATGGACATGGGCTACGACAACCCAGTCTTCGCCGCCATCGAGCTGGACTACGCGGAGGCGGACCAGGTGCACCCCTTTTCCCCTTCCTACCCTTCCATTCGTACACAGTGGGGAAGGGAATATGTACACAGTGGGGAAGGGGATGTATTGTCCTCGACGAAATACAGGATACGGTTCCCTTATCTCCTCGAGCATATCCGGGGATGGGTAGCTGCTTGAGTCCTGCCAGAATTTGGGCCAGAGGTGTGTGTGTGTGTGTGTGTGTGTGTGTGTGTGTGTGTGTGTGTGTGTGTGTGTGTGTGTGTGTGTGTGTGTGTGTGTGTGTGTGTGTGTGTGTGTGTGTGTTGGTGGGTGGGTCTGTTTAGTTATGTGTGTATGTGCTCGTGTTTCTGTGTACGGCAGATTTGAGCTTATTTTGTGAACGAGGATAGCGTGCGTGTTTGCGGGACAGAAAGGTTGTGTTCGTGTACGTGTGTATTTTGTATGTGTATCTTCAGCTGCTTTCCGTTTGTGCTTGTATCTGCACCATAGTATGCGTACGCTCCTGTGGAGGTGGTTGAGTGGGTGGGGGTGGGGGTTTCGGGGGCACATGTTTTGTGCATGGGTATTGGAGATGCAAGAGAGATCAGAAAGGAACTTAGCTGTATGTTTGGGTTTTCTGCAAGGTTTGAGGCTGGAGGGATGGTGGGGTTGAGGATACCTGGTAATGGGGTAGCCTCCTATCCCCGGGCTTGCAGTCCACGGTTATCTCGCTGCTGAAACTGTCTAGCTGCGCTTGTGTTGATTGCACCAGGGGGGGGGGGGGGGGGGGGGCAAGAGCACTTGCCTCAAAACAGGCACATAAACTCGCATATTATTGTGTATGTGGCAGAAAAATGCGCGCGCGCTTGAGTGTGTGTGTGTGTGTGGGTGTGTGGGTAGGTGGGGGGGGAGATGTCGGTCCCACGTCAGACCTGTCGATTTGGTCATATTTTAACATCTATGGGCTTATTCCATCTTTCCTCGCTGTATTTGTGCGTATTCGTATTTATGCCACCCAGAAGGCTTCTGATTGTCCTATTCTCTATTCACGGTGATTGTTAGCGATGGGGTAGAGGTGGCTAACGCTTGGGATGTGAATTTACGGTTTCGCCCCTTTTTTCTCGGAAGGGAGAGGTTTTGCGAATGGTGAAGATACCAGGAAGTCTGCTGACATAGGGACCACCTGTTTTTACCTCAACCATGCGTAATTGATCCACATCCGTTGTCACTTTGCTTTACCATTCAGGCCTGCTTTTGCGCCTTGTTATATTCATTCTTTTGTTTTACTGCTTTTTACAAACTGCGGCTGCTTTCACAGGATGCGAGCGGTGAGGCGGCGGCGGAGGCACAGAAGCACCTGACGCTCTACGAGCTCGACCTGGGCCTGAACCACGTCATGCGAAAGCACAGCGAGCCCATCGACAACGGTGCCAACCTCCTGGTCGCGGTGCCTGGCGAGGCGGACGGTCCGGGCGGCGTGCTGGTGTGCTGCGAAAACTTTATCCTTTGGAAGGCGGAGGGGCAGGCGGAGGTCCGTGCCGTCATCCCGCGCCGCTCCGATCTCCCCGCCGACCGAGGCGTCCTCATCGTGGCACACGCCACCCATAGACAGAAGAACATGTTTTTCTTTCTCGTGCAGGCAAGCCCACCTCGTCATGATTACTCTCGCTTTCTGCGAGCTGTGCTACGAATGCCATCCACTTCAAATGAATTTATTTACTGCGGAAGCGCACATTATGTGTCAATCCGTTATATTTTCGTCATGCTATGGTGTATTATACTCTTTTAGCACTTGTCTGAGTTTGGCAGTCCATTGGCAACTGTTACCCATCGCCTATAACAGTTGCAGTTCCGTTTTCAACTCCAATTTACCTGCGTTTTTACATACAATTTTGTCTTCGCTGTGGCGCCCTTTGGCCAACTCTTTGCTCTGTCGGCTATCGTGACTGCTCTGCCTCTTTAACCCTTCCACCCACAGTTATATGCAACCTCATTTCCCTTTCATTCGGTGCACTTGATATGCGATGTGTCTTCCCTCCCACTTCTGTTTGTTTCTATGTTGCCGTACTGAGTAATGTGCAGCTCTGTGCCTGTGAATTTGTTTTCTTTTGTGGCCCGGTTGGTTCCCACACTGGTGTTTGGTTGGTGTCCGCCGCAGAGCGAGTACGGCGACGTTTACAAAGTGACTCTGGAGTACGCGGAGGAGCGGGTGACGGAGCTGCGCATAAAGTACTTCGACACCATCCCCCCCTGCGCCTCCATCTGCGTCCTCAAGACCGGCTTCCTCTTTGCCGCCTCCGAGTTTGGGAACCACGCGCTGTACCAGTTCCAGGTGAGCGCGCGGGCGGCCCGTGTTTGTGCGTATGTTACTATCACGAAACCCATTAAAACCTAAAAACCCTAAAATGGATTTTCATTAAGAATGCGACAATTTTGTGCGGTGCATTCTTTTCGCTATGGCTTCTATTTGAAATGTTAGTTAATAGCCAAAATTGCAAAGCAAATGCGTAATTTAACACTCAAACAATTAAATCACTTTGAATTGCGAACTATGACTGTCATCTAAAAAATACAAATATTTTCATGGCACATTCCGCGTCTTGTTTTAATGGACGATAACTTTTGGATGCGACCAGACAGCGAGTAGCGTTTTATAGTATTATAGTATTCATTATAGTATTCCGCGCGTAGGTCAAGTGGGTGCCAGGGGCAGGGCTGTCTACATCCTGTGTACTAGATATTTTATAATTGTGTGATTGTCATTTTGTTGGTTAAATTTCGTAAGTGTGCCCGGTCTGTTATTTTTGAATTATGTGTAAGTAATTATTTTGGTGCTCTTCGGAATTTGTTTTCAGGGTATCGGCGACGACGACGACGCGGTGGAGGCGAGCAGCGAAAGTCTGATGGAGACGGAGGAGGGGTTCCAGCCGGTGTTCTTCACCCCTCGCCCGCTGACCAACCTGCTGCTGATCGACGAGCTGGAGAGTCTGTCGCCCGTGATGGACATGAAGGTGCGCCTCGCGTCACTCTGAAGCAAAAGAGGTTCCATATTTTTGGGTTTTTTGGTATTTTAGGGAATGTCTACACAAAAAATACAAACGGTATCGTCGAATTAAGGTTTACCGACAATTTGTGGCGTTTACATCGTACTGGCAGCCCGTAGTTGTACCCGAAAGGCTTTCTTTGCGTCTGTTGATTTTATGCACTAAGTCTTAATTTAGCCCTTCTGTATTTAGCTACTTTCGTAAATGGGGCTTTGAAGTGATATTTCTAATAAGTATTACCCATCTTAGCGATACTCAGTGCTTTTTATCAATGTCTTCCTTCACCAGTACAATTCAGCAATAATTCTTAGTCAGATAAAATCAGCACTAATCCTCAACCAATAATATTGTCGATGCCTCATCCCTTTCCGTTTTCTAAATTATGATGTCGCATTTGTGATACCAAATTTAATTGACGCGGGAGAGATAGAGATATAAATGTAAGCAAATTGATATGGCTCACATTTGCTTACCATTGCAAGTATTGCAAGTACATGATTACAATTTCGTAAATTCCAATATATCTGTTGTTTTCAGAGATAATGATAGTTAGATAATCTGAAAACTTATTCTGATTATCGTCAAGGGACACTGTGATTGCCCCCCTCGTCCTCACACGCTACTTGTCGGCGGGCAGAATATTTATTCGCCGCTTCCTTACTCATCTCGGCCAGTACTACTGTTTTTCTAGTAAATCCTCAATCTATTTGAAAATTGCATTCTACGTGAATTAGGCAATTTTTTCGACTTAGCAAATGTTAATATCGTGGCAGTGGTGCGCGGCGACAGCTTTGCCGCCGAACATGATGGCCACTCTAGCGATTCATGTTCGGTTCCTCCGTCCCTACAACAGCTACCAGTTTCGAGTTTTGGCGGCGGATGAGGGTTTATGATGTAGGGCTTAGGCTCTGGCTCCGGATTGCTCGAGCCGGAAGACCGAATTACGCTTCAGCTGTTTCTCGGCCTGAGCAGGTTTTGTTGGGATATGGCGTAGCGATTTGATGTGTCGTGCGGGGTTCGCCGTCTGGTGCTGCGCAGGTGGAGAATTTGTTGGACGAGGAGACGCCGCAGATTTACGCGCTCTGCGGTCGCGGCCCGCGCTCCTCCCTCCGCGTCCTCCGCCCCGGACTGGGCGTCACCGAGATGGCGGCCTCGCCGCTGCCCGGCAACCCCACCGCCGTCTGGACCATCCGTACCTCCGCCGCCAACGAGTTCGACTCCTACATTGTGGTCTCCTTCTCCAACGCGACGCTGGTGGGTGCCGGGTCGTCGGTGTCCTACATTCGGACACCCCCATGTTTGTCCTCTCTCCCGCCTCGCATTACCGTGGCGTGGCCGTCCACGAGCATTTTTTTGGTCAGAGTTTCGTTCGAGTGACACGTCGACAACTTGACTCGCCATGTTTTTGGCGGCCCGTCGCCCCATTTTTCTCAAGATAGTCGGTCCTCGCATTTCTTATTGTCGAGAAGCATTTCAGTAGTTTACACGATTTTTGGTCGTGTTACGGCTGCCCGGCAATTCTTGTTCCGTAAAAATTCCCGACATCGGCTCGGCAGTCAAGTTAGATGAACTCGGTTGTTTCCAATCATTTTGCTGGTCGTCCACACTGAGAGATGCTCTGGGCGCGGATCGTGAGTTTGGAACGCGCCGTTGCAACTGCATCCTTAAATTAGAAACCCTAAAATCAGAAACCCAACCCTAAACATTCGAGTCTTGCCTTCCCCCAAATAAGATTTGTGGATCCGTCCCAACCAATTCTTCCCGTGTTTTGCGAACCAACCTCTGTCGCGTCCATCATCTGCATTTGAAACCCTAACGCCCTCCTACCATCTGCGATTACTAATGTCTTCGAGAACTACATTTTAACATTTTGCGATTTTTACTCTGCTCGGTGTTGTGACTGTGCGGCGTGTGCCAGGTTCTGTCCATTGGCGAGACGGTGGAGGAGGTGAGCGACAGCGGGTTCCTGGGCACTGTGCCCACTCTGGCGACGCAGCTCATGGAGGACGACAGCCTGTTGCAGGTGCATCCCGCGGGGCTGCGCCACATCTCCGCGTCCAAACGCGTCGCGGAGTGGCAGACGCCGGGGAGGAGGCAGGTGCAGAAGGCGGCCGCGAACAGCAGCCAGGTGAGTGAGAAAACCCAGAAATATCGACGCTTCATTCAAAGTCTTGGAAGCACAATTCAAAAAGATGCATATACTGATGTCGGAAACGGATATGTTCAGAAATCTGGGATCTGAATTATGATTTTGCAAGTAATTTACGGATTATGAAAGGTTTTGCGCCCCGCCAGCCAGCCTGTCCATTCTCGTGGTAGGCAATCTGTGGGCACGCTCCCTGTGGTCATCATCAAAAGTGACCTACCGTGCTTTTTTTAGTTTTCGGGGGTTGGAGAGGGGTATTGCACAACATTTTAGCATCACGTGGCATTGTTCTGTCTTTTATGTTATCATTGATTAGTAAGTAATTGTCAGTGTGATGCCGTCTCTGTTATTTCGCAGTTCACCTCTGATATTAAGGTGATTCATATTAATAGCTTTGAGGTTTGCGCATATGTTCTGTTAATCTTATATTTGATTACAAAATGTGAGACACAATGAATTTCGTCATCGCCTCTTTTCAACCTCTGAATCTACAGTGTAATATCCACAATGCTGTAATAAAGCAGTACATGTTTTGTCGCACGTCACCCCCGATAACGCGCCTGTTAAGTACTGACGGTGACGTGTGAATTATGTTCCTATGTTTGATTACAAATCCATCTTGAGAGAATGGTTTTGTGCTATTTTTGTAATCCCGCGCGAATACGAATGACGCCCTCGTCGCCTTGTTTCGTCCGACTCGCAGGTGGCCATCGCGCTCAGCGGCGGCGACCTGATATATTTCGAACTCGACGTCCGCGGCAATCTGATCGAGACGGAGAAGAAGGACATGCGCGGCGACATCGCTGCGCTCGACATCGCTCCCGTTCCCGAGGGTCGACAGCGCAGCAAGTTTCTCGCGGTCGGCGACCACGCGAGCCAGGTCCGCATCCTCAGCCTCGACCCCGACGACTGCCTCGCCACGTTGGCGGTTCAGGCGCTGCCCGCGGTGCCGGAGAGCCTCCTCATCATCGACAGCCCCTCCACCGGTGCGTTGTCCACTTCATCGAACTAGTTTTCGTCATTTAACTATAATTCCAAACGCACCTTTTTTGATATTATATTGCGACTTTTTTTGAAAATACAAGGGTATCAGTCTGTACACGCATCGTTTTTCAAAATTATTTTGCATCTGGATTTTGTTCAGTTTCGTGTTTCCTGAAATTCGATCGAATTTGATACTGTCCGTTCTTATTTTTATAAAATTTCCGCACTGGATCTCCCTTGGGCCCAGTTTGCTGTGTGATGGGCTATTTATCGGCCGTTCACTCTTTGAAACAATTGTGTGGACGCGCATGCCGATGCGCATTCTTCAGTAGTGCTCTGCCTCATCGGCATTTAACCAATCCGGACATTTCGACTTTTACATATTTTCGTCTTTTTCGAACGTTTGAAAAAGGCCTCTTTTCCGCTGCATCACTCATCCACCCCTTATAAATTCGTCTTCCTTTCCAAGTCTTTCTGTGTCCCCACCTCCCCTTTCCATTTTTTCCTATTCTAGTCGAATTACGCCTCTCGCCGTTTTAGATGTACATTAAGAAATGCATTCTTATATTTTCCAGTTTTGGTCCGTCATAACCTGAAAGGAGTGAATAAGCTGATATAATGGGCAAAGTTGAGTGCACAGAAAAAATATCTTATTTGAACATTTTAAGTTGTCTGTTTACATGAAAGTTTGTGTGGAATTAATTAGGTTTTATTAGGGTTTAGTTATTTGAGCCTATGGGCGCCCCCACTACTCCGAAACCCTAATTTTACTGCTCTGTCTCGGACGGTGCCCCCCTGTCTCGGACGGTTAAGGGGAGAGCGCGAGTGAGGAGGACGCGGGCGCGGGCAGCCTCTTCCTCCACAGCGGCCTCGCCAACGGAGTGCTGCTGCGCACCGAAATGGACCGAGTGACGGGCGCGATGAGCGACACGCGCACCCGCTTCCTCGGCACCCGCGCGCCAAAGCTCTTTGCGACCACACTCCGCGGGCAGCGCGCCATGCTCGCGCTCTCCAGCCGCCCCTGGCTCGGCTACTCCCACATGGGCCGCTTCAACCTCACCCCCCTCTCCTACGAGGTCAGGCGAACCCCTCCCCTCCCCCTCAATTGTTTTGTCATACTTATCATCAGTTTTGTTTCTCTTGTCTGTCGATATCGCCCTTGTCTAGCTTGTAATCAAGCTGTATACCTCCATCTAATGCTCAGTGCTCAACACACTGAAGCAGCATAGCAAAATGTCTATTCATGCTGTCGCCCATTATTTTCGGTTGCTTTCCGACCCCTAAGCTCTTGTCATTTTGTATAGCTAACACACAACTAGCCGAATTCGACACACGTAATTTTTCTTAATCCTTCAAATGTGACACGAAACAGTGGGGTGGGCAAAACAGTGAATGGCAAGCAAAACAGTGGGGTGCGGAGAGGACAAAAGCCGGCCTAGACTGACATGTTTGAAGGCAACTGACAAGTGTTATGTCAGGAAGTAACGAAATTGAGCTCCTATGGAATTTCACGGCGCTAGATTCATAATTTGCTTTAATGATTCTGACCTTGGCCGTTTGCCCCCTCGCGCAGGCTCTCGACTATGCGGACAGCTTTGCGTCCGACCAGTGCCCAGAAGGCTTTGTCGCCGTTTCCAAGTCGACCCTTCGCATTGTCACCCTCGAACGCCTCGCGGAGACATTTAACCAGGTGCGTGCGCGCGCGCGCGCGCGTGTGTGTGTGTGTGTGTGTGCGTGTGCGTTTTATTGCGTCTGTGCAATTTGTTTTTGGTGATGCCACTCTGATCTTCGGATCTATCCAGAAGCGCAGACATCGTGCGCACTGACCCTCATTTTCTTACTCACTCCGGCGGTTAACAACCATAGCATGATAATTCCCCACACATACTTAGAGTAACGCTCATCGCATTTGCAAATTTTTAGCCGGTTTTGGCGTCTCTCAATTCACATCGACGATACGCTCACAATATTTTCAGCATGAATCGTTCAAACGGGTTTTTGAATTGCAATCCAATTTATCTTCGTAAAATGTTTGAATTGTTTTTTTTATGGAGGTTAGTACTGCAATTTTCTGTAAATTTTGAGGGTCTTATGGCATGCCGAGACAAATCTTATCCTCACCATTTGTTTCTTCTTAATTTTCACTTGTGTATTTTTTGTTTCGCTGCCGTTTTTCAAATCAATTTGCTGACATTTGTTTGTGCGGCAGGTGTCCACTCGACTGCGCTACACGCCGCGCGCGTTTGTGGTCCACCCGGAGCACCGCACGTTGGCCATCGTGGAGGCGGACTACGGCGCCATCCCGGCCGCGGAGCGCGAGGACCTGCAGGGCGGCCCTGCGGGTGTGGAATTTGACGAGGAGCGGGCGGCGACGGAGGACCAGTTCGGCGCGCCGAAGGTGACCGCCGCTTGTTGAATAGAAGAAAACATTTAAATTTTGTGACAACCGTGTACGCCGTAATTCTCATGTAGGTTATGCAGATTAGGGCTTAACATTAACCCTAAAATTGTATCTTCACACGACATCCCAAGTCCTGTATACACATCGTCAATATAAATATTTAAAAGACGAGAATCTGAGTAGTCGCCAAATTAAACGAGAATAGAGGTTGGGAAAAGGGCGGCATGGTTTTACCCTACCTATTATGTAGCCTTAAACCCTAAAATAGCTTTGATTGGGGGCAATGCAGCTCGACCACCGAAGCAATGTGGCCATCCAGGCACGCGACACCCGCAATGCAATCCGCGTCGTCATCGCGTCTGTCTCGTTTATCTGTATTATCAGCCCATACATGGCAGTCGAATGTGCTCGAATGCAACACAGTCGAAACCTTCTTTATTCAATATAGTAGTCTTACAAGAAAAAGCAGCAGAAGCAGCCAAGCAAGAAGAAGAAAAGAGGGAAAAACCCGAGCCCGAGGAACAAGAAGGCATGCCACAGCATCAGCACTGCCCTCCTTTTCCTGCGAAACCTTCTTTGGTACGGTTGAAACCTAATCTTTGGTACTTGTACTGCCTTTGATGGGTTTCCGAACAAATATTGGAAAACATTTTACCATCGGTACGGGTACGGGTACCGCTACCCATCTTGGCGATACGCGTAATACTTGTTCCGTACGAATTTCATCCACCCGTACCATTGTGCAGTACTTAACGGTAGTGAAAGGTATCCCTAGCCCTAAACCAAAGAAATTGAGGGCAATACCCTACCCACATGTACTGAACCCTAAACCACTATGTCTCGTTTACGATGCCGCATCCAATTTAGCCGATGACACGCGACACACAGTCGTATTTATCAAAGCAAATTGGTATGTCTAAATTGGCACATCGCAAACCATTCCCTCTTTCTATCAAACCAAAACCCTAAAAACGTTTGGGGTCTATCATTTTTCTTATCAGCCCAAAACCTGCGGCGCCCGTTTCATGACGACCTCGACTTCCTCATTTTTACACAGTTTTTCTGCATGTCAGTCGCACAGCGACTCAAAAACCCCATTTAACCCTGTTATACCCTAAATACCCTATGAATGTGTGGTGCAGGGTGGGTCGGGGCAGTGGGCGAGCTGCGTCCGGCTGGTGGACCCCTCGGACCTGTCCACCACCGACGTGCTGGAGCTGGACAACAACGAGGCCGCGCTGTCGGTGTGCCTCGTCACCTTCGCCTCGCGTCCCGACCTGGGGGCGCTGTTGGCGGTGGGCACTGCGCAGGGGCTGCAGTTTTACCCGCGACAGGTGCCCTTCACAATCCCCCCTTCCCCTCTCCCCCCTCCTCATTTGCGCTGCCCCGCGAATAATTTTGAAACCTGATAAAAAGGGAAACAAGTCATTGCCAATGGATATTTAATTGATTATTTTGTTGATTTCTGTTTCTATGCGGAAAATGCTATTGACTGTCTGAAACACATGACAAGTCTGAATTGTGCATAATGTTTTGTCAATGCTTGTTCGAGCTTTGCGTTTTATTCAGCGGTTGACCTTTACTCGTATGTTTATGGTCGTATTATTCGGTTTGAATTTTCTGAAAATTTAGCAGTCCCAAGTTTGCAAGTTTTTATACACTTGCAGCGATTTTGGAACTCGCTTGCAAATGTTAACTAACTGACACAACGCATTGGGCGACATCGTCCGTGTTCACCTGGAATACATTGAATTGCAATTATCTTAAAAGTAGTTGTTTTAATGATGCCTGTGTTGCCTTTCTCTTGTGGCGGTGCAGATCGAGGGGGGCTTCATTCGGCTGTACACAATGGAGGAGGGCCGCAAACTGACGCTGCTGCACAAGACGGCGGTGGAGGGCATCCCGCGCGCGCTGGCGTCCTTTCAGGGTCGCCTGCTGGCGGGCGTCGGCAACGTGCTGCGCCTCTACGACGTCGGAAAGAAAAAGCTGTTGCGCAAGTGCGAGAACCGCCACCTCCCCTCCCTCATCGTCACCATCGACTCCATGGGCGACCGCATCTACGTCGGCGACTGTCAGGTGCGGAAAAAGTTCCGCTATTCTGAACGTTGCCCAATTCCGACTCGATTTGTGCTGTGTTCCGACTCGGTTAACCATAAATAAATTGTCAAAGGCAGGCGAGATCCGGGTTTGACTGGAATATATACATTTTTCGCTGTTTAGCTCGTCTTATGATGCGAATGTTTAGTGCACAAGGACGATTTTTCGGTTGGCATTTATGTATGCATGGGAACATCGAATAATGATTGATTTTGCAGATTGCCGCGTGGCAACCTTGATTTTGGGCAGCGGAAACCATGTTTTCTATGCTCTCTCTCTGTGTGTGTGTGTGTGTGTGTATGGTTATCTGCTTAATCTTGATTTACCGAGCAAATGAACTTCGCACCAAAAAACTGCGGCTTTTGTTTTTCAACCTCTTTCCTTTGTTGGGTGCGCAGGAGTCGTTTCACTTCATGCGCTACAAGGCGACCGACAATGAGATGTACATATACGCCGACGACATCCTCCCGCGCTACATCACCGCCGCGCTGCCGCTGGACTACGACACGATGGCCGGCGCGGACAAGTTCGGGAACCTCTTTGTCACGCGGCTCCCGGCGGAGGTGTCGTCGCAGGTGGAGGACGACCCCACCGGCGGAAAGCTGGTCGGCGTCACCGGTGTCCTCAATGGCGCGCCCAACAAGGTAACATCACCTATGACGTGTGTGTGTGTGTGTGTGTGTGTGTGTGAGAGAGAGAGAGAGAGAGAGAGAGAGAGAGAGAGAGAGAGAGAGAGAGAGAGAGAGAGAGAGAGAGAGAGAGACTCCAGGCTTTTAGGGTTTTTCGTGCATGGTCATGATTATGGAGCAATTGTATCACTAATTGGATACAAGAAAAATAATCTAGTGTGTTTCAGAGCAGAGTAACCAATTGGCTTGCAAAAGTTATAGTTCTCGCCCAACTAACACCCCACCTACATGCCATTCTTCCCTGTGTCTTGTCGCAGCTGAGTGACATCATCCAGTTTCATGTGGGCGACACCATCACGAGCCTGCAGAAGGCGGTGATGCAGCCGGGCGGCATCGAGGTGATGCTGCACGCGGGTGTGATGGGCGCCATCGGCTGCATGCTCCCCTTCACCAGCCGCGAGGACGTCGACTTTTTCTCGCACCTCGAGATGCACCTCCGCCAGGAACACCCCCCGCTGTGCGGCCGCGACCACATGGCCTTCCGCTCCGCCTACACCCCCGTCAAGGAGGTCATCGACGGCGATCTCTGCGAACAGTTCGCGTTGCTGTCGACCGACCTGCAGCGCCGCATCGCGGAGGAGCTGGACCGCACTCCGGGCGAGGTGCTGAAAAAATTGGAGGACATTCGCAACAGGATACTCTAGCCAGTCCCTCCGTCTTCCATCTCTTCCCCCCAACTCATTTGCCCCACTCTAGAGCAAACCCTTCTGCCCCCCTTCACGCGGCAGCTCCTTTTTTGCCAAATGTAAAAAATGTTGGCAGCACATATTAATAAGGATACCACGCATCCACTCACCCGGCCATAAACTCGGCGTCAACCTGCGCGTCGCTCCTCTTGAAAACACCCGTGGAATTGTTTTAACATGCATTGTGTTTAGGATTTGGTGCTGTCCGCACTAATAGTTTCAAAACCGACGGAATGGATTGGTTTTTCTGGGTTTGATGTAGTTTCTTCCTTCAAAATGTGACTTATTCATTGGCTCCCGTAGCAAACTTTGGTACGGGAGATATGAAAATGAGACACACACACACACACACACACATTTTAGCAAAATAATATGGCAGGATATCTAATAAACACATCATCTGATGACAGCTATTAGCTCCGTTCCCGTGACACGTCACCGTTAGGCGCCGTTTGGAATTATTCCATGCATTTGCATTCTTCTTTCAAACAGAATATTCGGAGTTGTTCCATTGATTTTTGTAAAAAAATACCAAATTTATATTGCGGAGAGATATTGACGGACAAAGACAGTTTTTCGAGAACTTATCATAATAATTGTTTTACAAGATAAAACAGAACAAAGCGGGACTCTACAATGTTTCAGTACGGTGCCAGTACGGTGCCACTCAGACCGTCTACAAGCGCGGCGCTGTCGGCTGCTTCCCGCCCACGGCCAAATGCCGCATGAGGAATTGCTCCACAATCGGAACGTACACCGCCGCGATCGCCCGGGAATCGCGCGACGAGTAGTACTTGTCAAAATCGAGGAGTCGGAGCTTGAGCAAGCGCGCCAGCGGGAGCAGAAACGCGAGGGTGGCGAGCATTGCCTCGTTGGAGCGCTCCGACAGGAAAGAAATGTGGTTGGGCTCGGACAGTAGGAGCGCCGCTCGCTGCGCTTCATTTGGCGGGGAAGAAGCCAACGCCTGCACGGACAAGTGGGCACAAAGGGAATAATAAGGGAGCGAAATGCAATTAGCGGACTTTGTCCAATGAAGCTCCGCGTCATTTCTCAAATACTGAATGGCTGTGCTGTGAGTCACAAGTGCGTATATAATTAGAGTAAGTCAGAATTAACAGTAACTGGTAAAAAATTTCATGTTATTAAATAATAAATATATTTGTTCCAAAACAATAAAATGGAAATCAATGCTGGGGGTCGTATGTCAAACAAAAACAAAAACACGGGTGAAAGCAGGAGACAC
Source organism: Tetraselmis chui (assembly GCA_026401115.1). Taxonomy (NCBI): domain Eukaryota; kingdom Viridiplantae; phylum Chlorophyta; class Chlorodendrophyceae; order Chlorodendrales; family Chlorodendraceae; genus Tetraselmis; species Tetraselmis chui. The sequence goes on along the minus strand of JAPMLY010002922.1, from coordinate 14,041 downwards.
AGCAAATAAGAAGTACCCGTACCGATATCGATACGTATACGTATGGTAAATCTCAATCGCGTTAATTTATTTCGGTTGATGATTTTGACCTTTCTGCCCCGCGGCCTTTCTTGTCTTTTGTGGGCTTTTCTTTTTTCATCTCTTACATGATTGGTAACGTTTCAATTTTCTTGTAATTCAACAGTGAATGTCTTGATGTACACATTCTATCCTACAATATTGATTTGCTATAATCTGTGTGCGTGTGTGTGTCTGTTGGTGTATCTCCTCATCAGCTCGATTGGACTCGGTACTACAAATAAAAGTTTCTTTTTAAGAAAATACAGATAGATGGTGTACTGCGCACTTATCGGGATAGGTCTTCATCTACTGCGCATCGCTACGATGGGTACAGCACCTTTGTGTGTGTAGGTATGTGTGTGTGTGTGTGTGTGTGTGTGTGTGTGTGTGTGTGTGTGTGTGTGTGTGTGTGTGTGTATTTGTGTAGCTGTGTGATGGAGGAGGGTGGAGAGCCAGTGTGAAGAAGGGATAGTACCGTTGGACGTGGGTTGGGGGAAGGGGAGGGGGTGGGGGGATTGGATGAGGACTGTGGTGAGGCAGGTGTCAGTCTAGGAGGTTCCTGGGACATGGCCTGTGAGAGGAGGGGGTGTGATGGTAATTGTGTAGTTTTGGGGGGTGGGGGGTACGGTGTGAATAGCATTTTGAAGGGTGGCGTGAAAATGTACAGGTCCTGATTGTGAAAGAACTGGATTATGGGGTGGGTGGAGGATATGCATCCAGAAGGAGGGGGGGTCGTTCACGACCTGGACGGGTTCCCGTGTAGGTTGTAGGGCGTCCGCGATTTGGAGCAGGAGTTGGGCTGGTTCTGGGAGGTCCTCCATTCGGGGGGCAGAGGTGGTGGCGCTGGCGTTCCATGTGTCGGCGAGTTCCGTGGCGAGTCGATCTAGCAGGAGGGCATGTATCAGGGGAACGACGTATGGGCCGGAGAGATGAGTGAACATGGGGGAGCTAATTTTCATGCGTTGGCCTGAAATTGCGGGAACGGCTACAGCACGTATAATCTGAATTTCCTGCTGTCTCAGGGCGGTGGAAAGTTGTGGGTCCGAGGCGGCACTGGGTGGCGTTGGACCTCCCGACGGGAGTTCACGCTGGCGTGAAGCGAGCTAGTAAAGCAGGCCAACTGTGATGCAGGAGGTGGGGATGTCCAGCCGGACCTCCTGGTGGTCATGTGAGAGTGCGACTGGCAGAGGGGTGAGATCGTGTTGCTGGGGCATGGCTGGGTGTGAGGTGCGGGTGACTGAGGCTGCCCATTTCGCACGATGGGCGAGTTCCCGACCGATTATATTTCTCGCGCGGGCCGGGATATCGGTTAGGGCGTGAACTTTTTCTAGAAGCCAGCGTCGAGCGAGAGAGCAAGCGGAGATAAGCATGAGTGAGGAAGACGGCGTGTTCGGGAGGAACACACCGTGGAGCCAGAAGCTGGCAGTGTCAGGAGGGGCGGTGGAGTACTGGCCTGTCAGGAGGTAAGAGTCGATCAGGCGAGCAGATAGGTCAACGGCCCGTCCGAGGTCGGGGGCAGTCGTCGGGGTGGAGAGGACCAGGGGAGTTTGAAGCCCTGTGCCCGGCGTGGGTTCCAGGGGCGTGCCTCGTCCATAGTCTGCAGCTGCGAGCTGAGGGGCCGTAAGGAATGGAGCAAGTGTGTGTCCCACAAGATGGTTACGGGGGCCGATGTGGTCGTCCGCGAAGAGGAGTGGAGGGCGGTCTTTGAGGAGGACATGTTTGTATGATTCCGGGAGGGTAGAAGGTGATGACATAGTGGTCGTAAGGTGGGTGTCGATGTGTGTGTATGTAGTGGTTTTGGAGTGGGGATAGAGAGGGTTAGAGGTGGTCAGCGTGTGTTGGCGGCACACGACCAGGTCTGATGGGACCTGGGTTTGTTCTTCACGGACGTCTGATGGGAACGTCCGGACGCTCGGAGGGGCGCGTGGGAGTGCGCCGGCTCCGTGGGAGGGTGATTTTTGTAATCTATTTGAGACGTACGAGTGTCGTAGTATTGGACGGAGTACTCGGAGTGTTTGAGATGTGGGCGGCGCAGATTCCAGCATGTGAACCGAATTCAAATTTGTGAAAGCTGCGCCTTGGAGTGTGTACCGTCTGATGTGCCTACGGATCCACTGACCTGGGTGAGCTAGGCTCGGGTGGGGAGAGGTGATCGGTGCCCGTCGTCCGACGGGCCCTGTGGTCACCAGTCTATCGCTCATAGGGAGGCCAAGCCCGGAGCGAAGACGGTCGGCGTTGCTCATCCGAGCTACCGACCCATCCCCTATATTTTTTACGTCAGTAGTACTTTAGTAGTACTTTGGATCTTTTTACTTTCTTTAGTGACGGTAGAAGGAGTTTTTTTTTTCGTCGTCGCTAGATCGTGTCGCTCCCTCCGTCGCGACCGGCCTCCTTGCCGCCCAAGCTTACTCCCCCCCCCCGGGAGATGTAGCTTGTCCACTTAGCGGCTCGCTAGTGAGCGCCCTACCCGGGTGCTGCTCCCCAAGTAGCTCGACGCCGGGTACGGACATTAGTTTAGTTTCCGAAAAAGCCCTCCGTACATGGCTTTCCGGCGGCGGCTGATCCCGAGGATCGCCGCCGCCTCACGTAGCCGCTCCTCCGCATGCGACCGGCCACCGGCCTGTGCCATGTCTTGCCTCACCCCCCGGGAAGTTTCGACTCGCACATGGCTGGTCGACGGCTAGCGAGCGCCCTTTCCTGGCGCTGCTTCCAGGGTGGGCACCACATGCTCTAGCACCCGCCTCCCACCGTCGATCCGGCCGTACCCTCCTCGCCATCAAACGCTTTTGTAGTACGCCCCACCCCCTTGAAGTAGTATTGTATTCAATAGTATCTGACCGCGAAAAAACATTTCGGACGGGCCGAGCGGGAGATCTTGGTGCCGGTATTGCACAGAGTTTTTTTTCAAAAGCCCTCTGTACATGGCTTTCCCGACAACTGTTGATCCTGCGGATCGAGTTGTCGGCCCTCTTAGCCCCCTACCGTGCTAGGCATGGCACGGCTATGGGGTTTCGAGCGCCCACCACGGGGAGGTGAGGGGATGCCGACGGGCCTACGAGCGCACCCCCCTCCGGGGCCGCCGGCGGGCGCCTATAATTTTCGTAGTTAACGCCTATACCGGCCGGTTTTCGCGCCAAATCTGCCGTCCGATGTCATCCACGCCCTCGTACAACCAAAGTTTTTAGGGTTTCAAAATCTGCCACATTCGCACGGGGCTAGCAACCCATGCACATGTGGTACCCGCGCACCCGCTCCGCCAATACGCTCTACAATCGGCGCTCTATATTTCTTCTATTCACGGCGATGCCCCATGATGGCATGGTCCCGTGCCATTTGCCGCAGGCCAAATAAAGGCCCGTGCTAGGGTACTTTGAAAGCTCCCCGCCATTTTTAACGCCCGGTGATGCGCAAGTTTCAAAGGCTAGCGATCCGCACGCTAGGGTACTTGCACTCCAAGTCAACCGCCCATCAAGCCAAATAGTTTCCTAGGTAGCCCGTGCTCCTTGGTTGTATTTCCGGGCACGTGGCAAGAAAACCTAGTGCACACGACATGCCATTCCCGGTGTCGCGGCTCTGTAGACGGCCGGGCGCAACACACTCGGCGGATACTAGTGCAATTGTTCAAACGGGATAAGAACCCAGTATCGATTAGTCTCCCGACTTGTTGCGATACTACGTGTACCGAGCCACGCATTGAGTCGTGAATAACCTGCACATGCACGAACTTCTCCCGCAAAATATTCGGGTGTGCCCACAATAATTGGGGTGTACCGATTAAGGTGCCCACGTTAATGAACAACGCGCCGTGGCGTGTTGTTCGAAAATCAGTCCCTCCGCCATTCCTCCAACGAGTTGCATGGCCATCGCGGCAGTGCGTTGTGGGTAATTAAATGAATACGTGCCGCTAGTAACGGATTTTATGAGAAGACTGTATATCATCGCGCTCGTGCACCGAATTTTTTATGGTGGCGATTCTCGCTCCACCTCTTCACTTCTTGTAATAAAAATGTTACAGGATCAGCAGGAGCCGCATTGTCAACTCGATATACCCGTACCGTCCTTAAAAACGGCTGATGTACAGGTACGGGTCGCAAGAAACTGTCAGCTCGTCGATCTTCTCACCGCGCCGTCAAAACGCACCGGCAGAAGGACCCCGAGTCGTGCAGCGTCCCCTCCGTCGCCTATTCACAATGCTGTCGTTCAGTTTTCCTCACCTACATTAACGCTGTTGCGCTACGCGGGTCCAATCTAAAAGCAGCCCCTTTACTTGACTGGGAGAAGTGACCTCTCCCGCCGTCGCAGGGATTACCCCACCCAGGTGCTTTTACGGAGTACGGGTACACACGAGCTGCGCTGTCGTTGGCGGGGATAAGATGATGTCGCTTCGGACGGGCGGCGTAATCGTAGTCGCTTCAGCCGGATCCCGGGAGCACCGTCGTCAACAGCACAGAACGAAAACCCCCAGCAGAAGAGGCTGGCTGGTCGGGAATGCGGCTGTTTTTCAGGTAGCTATGTCGCTGGCAGGTCCCAGCCCCGCCTCGAGCTCCACGTCAGCAGCTTCTCCCGCGGCAGCCCAACGGGGCGTTGTTGTTACGGTGGAGGGACTTCCTGTCGGCGGTACCCCCGGACCAGTGGGATACTCTCAGCAAACGCTTCAGGTGCATAGACTGTACTTGGTTTTCCGCCTCTGAATATTAGCGGAGGGGTCACACTGTCCGATTATCGCGCCACTCGAGGCCACTGATATCGAGTTAATGATGCAATCGATGGTCGGCGTTTTGTGCTGACCTGCAGGTGGGCGGCGACGTGGTGCCGCTGTCGGTGTGGTACCCGGCTGAAGCTACGGCTACGGCAGACTTCGACAGCGGCTCCGTTGTGACATACACACAGCGCACCAGCTTCGGGAAGCTTTTCCGCACCTTCCTGAAGCTGCCCGTCCCGGGATTGCTGTTCAATAGCGACAGGGCGCTGCCGGCGTCGCCCTTCGTGTCCAGGGTGAGGTCAACAGTCAACAGCACCTGTGGTCACTGCAGTTGAGTGTGTACTGTCACGAGCCTGGCTTGTACCTGTACTGGTAATATTTATTTCGTCATCGTAGTATGTATTCTGTAGTTTTGTTTGTTGAACTAGAGGTACGGAAACTTATAGAATTGATATTTTGTTTTGAAATTGGAACTTTAGCAAATGGCGGTAATATGCCGGTGGCATCAAGTAAAATGGCGGTAGCGATATGGGCAGTAAATCCCAAATGGATCGCAAGAACCATTTTTTAGATGATTTGATTGCGGTTTATATTTCTCAAGGGCCCGATTCTGACCGCATCCTTTTTATATCAATCCTTTTCATATCTACATCATACTTTTGAATGGTTGATTACAAAGCTAAGGGGCAGCAGACACAAATAAGTAAGGAAACGACATAGTTGCTGAGGAAAATCAAATTAAGTCAGAAGCCTCAGCAATTGTCTATGAACGTATCTGCCCCTTCTGCCTGCGTTGCAAGGATGCCCAACCGCTGCCGGGTACCAGACCAGCGGTCGTGCTAGCGCACGGCTATCTCGGCTCCCGCTTCGACCTGCTCCACCTCGCGGAGCGCCTGGCCGCACAGGGCGTACTCGTACTAGCACCCGAATTTCCCGACGCTCGCAGTGGCGATGTGGAGTCGTCGGCGCTGCCGGATACCTCACCAGCGACGCGGGCGGATATCCTACAGGCGGTTATGGGGAGCCTTGGGACATACGACGTGAATGGAGTTGGGCTAGTGGGGCACAGCGCGGGATCGGGCACCATCAGCCGGCTGCCCGGCTCCTTCGCGCGCGTCAGTATCGCTGGCTTCGTGCCGCAGGCGGATGCGCAGCCCACGGGGCCGTATCTGGTAGTTCATTCCTCGGGAGACTCCACAATCGAGTTTCAGGGCGGGATGAAGGCGGTCAAGGGTCGACTGGCTGCCGCCGAGTATCAACTCCTGAGCGAGGAGGGCAGCCCGGTGCAGGTGAGAGCCCCTTGCAGACTTGCAGTACCTGTGCCTATGATGAGCATGACTTGTAATCAGCGTTATCGCATATTTATTGCTGATGCGCCTGTTTTGAGTCAGCAGCTGTTTGAATTTCATGTTAGGTTCATATTTATCTAATGCGCCTATTTTCATATATATATAGATCCGTCTATTAAAATTTAGATTCACACGTTTCGATATTTTATTTGTTTGATGCGCTCATATGAAATCGCAAGAAAGCGCGATATGTGCTGTTGGCAGCCTTTTTTTTAATTGAACATCATTGTCGCGCACTTACAATTGCCAAATGACAGTTACTGGTTGGCACTTGATTTAGTGATGTAAATTTAAGCAGAGATCGCGGATTGTATGCGCTTAAATTTGCTGGTCTGAGAAATACATGCTGTCAGCGAAGTGACGATGACGAAATCTAATAATAAATTAATACGAGCAGCCTGTAGTTGAGCATGAGTAATACCTTTCTGCTGATTTCGCACACACACACACACACACACAAACAAACAAAAACACACACATACACGCACACAAATACACACACACACACACACACACACACACACACACACACACACACACACACACACACACACACACATACCTACACACACAAAGGTGCTGTACCCATCGTAGCGATGCGCAGTAGATGAAGACCTATCCCGATAAGTGCGCAGTACACCATCTATCTGTATTTTCTTAAAAAGAAACTTTTATTTGTAGTACCGAGTCCAATCGAGCTGATGAGGAGATACACCAACAGACACACACACGCACACAGATTATAGCAAATCAATATTGTAGGATAGAATGTGTACATCAAGACATTCACTGTTGAATTACAAGAAAATTGAAACGTTACCAATCATGTAAGAGATGAAAAAAGAAAAGCCCACAAAAGACAAGAAAGGCCGCGGGGCAGAAAGGTCAAAATCATCAACCGAAATAAATTAACGCGATTGAGATTTACCATACGTATACGTATCGATATCGGTACGGGTACTTCTTATTTGCTGTGTCTCCTGCTTTCACCCGTGTTTTTGTTTTTGTTTGACATACGACCCCCAGCATTGATTTCCATTTTATTGTTTTGGAACAAATATATTTATTATTTAATAACATGAAATTTTTTACCAGTTACTGTTAATTCTGACTTACTCTAATTATATACGCACTTGTGACTCACAGCACAGCCATTCAGTATTTGAGAAATGACGCGGAGCTTCATTGGACAAAGTCCGCTAATTGCATTTCGCTCCCTTATTATTCCCTTTGTGCCCACTTGTCCGTGCAGGCGTTGGCTTCTTCCCCGCCAAATGAAGCGCAGCGAGCGGCGCTCCTACTGTCCGAGCCCAACCACATTTCTTTCCTGTCGGAGCGCTCCAACGAGGCAATGCTCGCCACCCTCGCGTTTCTGCTCCCGCTGGCGCGCTTGCTCAAGCTCCGACTCCTCGATTTTGACAAGTACTACTCGTCGCGCGATTCCCGGGCGATCGCGGCGGTGTACGTTCCGATTGTGGAGCAATTCCTCATGCGGCATTTGGCCGTGGGCGGGAAGCAGCCGACAGCGCCGCGCTTGTAGACGGTCTGAGTGGCACCGTACTGGCACCGTACTGAAACATTGTAGAGTCCCGCTTTGTTCTGTTTTATCTTGTAAAACAATTATTATGATAAGTTCTCGAAAAACTGTCTTTGTCCGTCAATATCTCTCCGCAATATAAATTTGGTATTTTTTTACAAAAATCAATGGAACAACTCCGAATATTCTGTTTGAAAGAAGAATGCAAATGCATGGAATAATTCCAAACGGCGCCTAACGGTGACGTGTCACGGGAACGGAGCTAATAGCTGTCATCAGATGATGTGTTTATTAGATATCCTGCCATATTATTTTGCTAAAATGTGTGTGTGTGTGTGTGTGTGTCTCATTTTCATATCTCCCGTACCAAAGTTTGCTACGGGAGCCAATGAATAAGTCACATTTTGAAGGAAGAAACTACATCAAACCCAGAAAAACCAATCCATTCCGTCGGTTTTGAAACTATTAGTGCGGACAGCACCAAATCCTAAACACAATGCATGTTAAAACAATTCCACGGGTGTTTTCAAGAGGAGCGACGCGCAGGTTGACGCCGAGTTTATGGCCGGGTGAGTGGATGCGTGGTATCCTTATTAATATGTGCTGCCAACATTTTTTACATTTGGCAAAAAAGGAGCTGCCGCGTGAAGGGGGGCAGAAGGGTTTGCTCTAGAGTGGGGCAAATGAGTTGGGGGGAAGAGATGGAAGACGGAGGGACTGGCTAGAGTATCCTGTTGCGAATGTCCTCCAATTTTTTCAGCACCTCGCCCGGAGTGCGGTCCAGCTCCTCCGCGATGCGGCGCTGCAGGTCGGTCGACAGCAACGCGAACTGTTCGCAGAGATCGCCGTCGATGACCTCCTTGACGGGGGTGTAGGCGGAGCGGAAGGCCATGTGGTCGCGGCCGCACAGCGGGGGGTGTTCCTGGCGGAGGTGCATCTCGAGGTGCGAGAAAAAGTCGACGTCCTCGCGGCTGGTGAAGGGGAGCATGCAGCCGATGGCGCCCATCACACCCGCGTGCAGCATCACCTCGATGCCGCCCGGCTGCATCACCGCCTTCTGCAGGCTCGTGATGGTGTCGCCCACATGAAACTGGATGATGTCACTCAGCTGCGACAAGACACAGGGAAGAATGGCATGTAGGTGGGGTGTTAGTTGGGCGAGAACTATAACTTTTGCAAGCCAATTGGTTACTCTGCTCTGAAACACACTAGATTATTTTTCTTGTATCCAATTAGTGATACAATTGCTCCATAATCATGACCATGCACGAAAAACCCTAAAAGCCTGGAGTCTCTCTCTCTCTCTCTCTCTCTCTCTCTCTCTCTCTCTCTCTCTCTCTCTCTCTCTCTCTCTCTCTCTCTCACACACACACACACACACACACACACACGTCATAGGTGATGTTACCTTGTTGGGCGCGCCATTGAGGACACCGGTGACGCCGACCAGCTTTCCGCCGGTGGGGTCGTCCTCCACCTGCGACGACACCTCCGCCGGGAGCCGCGTGACAAAGAGGTTCCCGAACTTGTCCGCGCCGGCCATCGTGTCGTAGTCCAGCGGCAGCGCGGCGGTGATGTAGCGCGGGAGGATGTCGTCGGCGTATATGTACATCTCATTGTCGGTCGCCTTGTAGCGCATGAAGTGAAACGACTCCTGCGCACCCAACAAAGGAAAGAGGTTGAAAAACAAAAGCCGCAGTTTTTTGGTGCGAAGTTCATTTGCTCGGTAAATCAAGATTAAGCAGATAACCATACACACACACACACACACACAGAGAGAGAGCATAGAAAACATGGTTTCCGCTGCCCAAAATCAAGGTTGCCACGCGGCAATCTGCAAAATCAATCATTATTCGATGTTCCCATGCATACATAAATGCCAACCGAAAAATCGTCCTTGTGCACTAAACATTCGCATCATAAGACGAGCTAAACAGCGAAAAATGTATATATTCCAGTCAAACCCGGATCTCGCCTGCCTTTGACAATTTATTTATGGTTAACCGAGTCGGAACACAGCACAAATCGAGTCGGAATTGGGCAACGTTCAGAATAGCGGAACTTTTTCCGCACCTGACAGTCGCCGACGTAGATGCGGTCGCCCATGGAGTCGATGGTGACGATGAGGGAGGGGAGGTGGCGGTTCTCGCACTTGCGCAACAGCTTTTTCTTTCCGACGTCGTAGAGGCGCAGCACGTTGCCGACGCCCGCCAGCAGGCGACCCTGAAAGGACGCCAGCGCGCGCGGGATGCCCTCCACCGCCGTCTTGTGCAGCAGCGTCAGTTTGCGGCCCTCCTCCATTGTGTACAGCCGAATGAAGCCCCCCTCGATCTGCACCGCCACAAGAGAAAGGCAACACAGGCATCATTAAAACAACTACTTTTAAGATAATTGCAATTCAATGTATTCCAGGTGAACACGGACGATGTCGCCCAATGCGTTGTGTCAGTTAGTTAACATTTGCAAGCGAGTTCCAAAATCGCTGCAAGTGTATAAAAACTTGCAAACTTGGGACTGCTAAATTTTCAGAAAATTCAAACCGAATAATACGACCATAAACATACGAGTAAAGGTCAACCGCTGAATAAAACGCAAAGCTCGAACAAGCATTGACAAAACATTATGCACAATTCAGACTTGTCATGTGTTTCAGACAGTCAATAGCATTTTCCGCATAGAAACAGAAATCAACAAAATAATCAATTAAATATCCATTGGCAATGACTTGTTTCCCTTTTTATCAGGTTTCAAAATTATTCGCGGGGCAGCGCAAATGAGGAGGGGGGAGAGGGGAAGGGGGGATTGTGAAGGGCACCTGTCGCGGGTAAAACTGCAGCCCCTGCGCAGTGCCCACCGCCAACAGCGCCCCCAGGTCGGGACGCGAGGCGAAGGTGACGAGGCACACCGACAGCGCGGCCTCGTTGTTGTCCAGCTCCAGCACGTCGGTGGTGGACAGGTCCGAGGGGTCCACCAGCCGGACGCAGCTCGCCCACTGCCCCGACCCACCCTGCACCACACATTCATAGGGTATTTAGGGTATAACAGGGTTAAATGGGGTTTTTGAGTCGCTGTGCGACTGACATGCAGAAAAACTGTGTAAAAATGAGGAAGTCGAGGTCGTCATGAAACGGGCGCCGCAGGTTTTGGGCTGATAAGAAAAATGATAGACCCCAAACGTTTTTAGGGTTTTGGTTTGATAGAAAGAGGGAATGGTTTGCGATGTGCCAATTTAGACATACCAATTTGCTTTGATAAATACGACTGTGTGTCGCGTGTCATCGGCTAAATTGGATGCGGCATCGTAAACGAGACATAGTGGTTTAGGGTTCAGTACATGTGGGTAGGGTATTGCCCTCAATTTCTTTGGTTTAGGGCTAGGGATACCTTTCACTACCGTTAAGTACTGCACAATGGTACGGGTGGATGAAATTCGTACGGAACAAGTATTACGCGTATCGCCAAGATGGGTAGCGGTACCCGTACCCGTACCGATGGTAAAATGTTTTCCAATATTTGTTCGGAAACCCATCAAAGGCAGTACAAGTACCAAAGATTAGGTTTCAACCGTACCAAAGAAGGTTTCGCAGGAAAAGGAGGGCAGTGCTGATGCTGTGGCATGCCTTCTTGTTCCTCGGGCTCGGGTTTTTCCCTCTTTTCTTCTTCTTGCTTGGCTGCTTCTGCTGCTTTTTCTTGTAAGACTACTATATTGAATAAAGAAGGTTTCGACTGTGTTGCATTCGAGCACATTCGACTGCCATGTATGGGCTGATAATACAGATAAACGAGACAGACGCGATGACGACGCGGATTGCATTGCGGGTGTCGCGTGCCTGGATGGCCACATTGCTTCGGTGGTCGAGCTGCATTGCCCCCAATCAAAGCTATTTTAGGGTTTAAGGCTACATAATAGGTAGGGTAAAACCATGCCGCCCTTTTCCCAACCTCTATTCTCGTTTAATTTGGCGACTACTCAGATTCTCGTCTTTTAAATATTTATATTGACGATGTGTATACAGGACTTGGGATGTCGTGTGAAGATACAATTTTAGGGTTAATGTTAAGCCCTAATCTGCATAACCTACATGAGAATTACGGCGTACACGGTTGTCACAAAATTTAAATGTTTTCTTCTATTCAACAAGCGGCGGTCACCTTCGGCGCGCCGAACTGGTCCTCCGTCGCCGCCCGCTCCTCGTCAAATTCCACACCCGCAGGGCCGCCCTGCAGGTCCTCGCGCTCCGCGGCCGGGATGGCGCCGTAGTCCGCCTCCACGATGGCCAACGTGCGGTGCTCCGGGTGGACCACAAACGCGCGCGGCGTGTAGCGCAGTCGAGTGGACACCTGCCGCACAAACAAATGTCAGCAAATTGATTTGAAAAACGGCAGCGAAACAAAAAATACACAAGTGAAAATTAAGAAGAAACAAATGGTGAGGATAAGATTTGTCTCGGCATGCCATAAGACCCTCAAAATTTACAGAAAATTGCAGTACTAACCTCCATAAAAAAAACAATTCAAACATTTTACGAAGATAAATTGGATTGCAATTCAAAAACCCGTTTGAACGATTCATGCTGAAAATATTGTGAGCGTATCGTCGATGTGAATTGAGAGACGCCAAAACCGGCTAAAAATTTGCAAATGCGATGAGCGTTACTCTAAGTATGTGTGGGGAATTATCATGCTATGGTTGTTAACCGCCGGAGTGAGTAAGAAAATGAGGGTCAGTGCGCACGATGTCTGCGCTTCTGGATAGATCCGAAGATCAGAGTGGCATCACCAAAAACAAATTGCACAGACGCAATAAAACGCACACGCACACACACACACACACACACGCGCGCGCGCGCGCGCACGCACCTGGTTAAATGTCTCCGCGAGGCGTTCGAGGGTGACAATGCGAAGGGTCGACTTGGAAACGGCGACAAAGCCTTCTGGGCACTGGTCGGACGCAAAGCTGTCCGCATAGTCGAGAGCCTGCGCGAGGGGGCAAACGGCCAAGGTCAGAATCATTAAAGCAAATTATGAATCTAGCGCCGTGAAATTCCATAGGAGCTCAATTTCGTTACTTCCTGACATAACACTTGTCAGTTGCCTTCAAACATGTCAGTCTAGGCCGGCTTTTGTCCTCTCCGCACCCCACTGTTTTGCTTGCCATTCACTGTTTTGCCCACCCCACTGTTTCGTGTCACATTTGAAGGATTAAGAAAAATTACGTGTGTCGAATTCGGCTAGTTGTGTGTTAGCTATACAAAATGACAAGAGCTTAGGGGTCGGAAAGCAACCGAAAATAATGGGCGACAGCATGAATAGACATTTTGCTATGCTGCTTCAGTGTGTTGAGCACTGAGCATTAGATGGAGGTATACAGCTTGATTACAAGCTAGACAAGGGCGATATCGACAGACAAGAGAAACAAAACTGATGATAAGTATGACAAAACAATTGAGGGGGAGGGGAGGGGTTCGCCTGACCTCGTAGGAGAGGGGGGTGAGGTTGAAGCGGCCCATGTGGGAGTAGCCGAGCCAGGGGCGGCTGGAGAGCGCGAGCATGGCGCGCTGCCCGCGGAGTGTGGTCGCAAAGAGCTTTGGCGCGCGGGTGCCGAGGAAGCGGGTGCGCGTGTCGCTCATCGCGCCCGTCACTCGGTCCATTTCGGTGCGCAGCAGCACTCCGTTGGCGAGGCCGCTGTGGAGGAAGAGGCTGCCCGCGCCCGCGTCCTCCTCACTCGCGCTCTCCCCTTAACCGTCCGAGACAGGGGGGCACCGTCCGAGACAGAGCAGTAAAATTAGGGTTTCGGAGTAGTGGGGGCGCCCATAGGCTCAAATAACTAAACCCTAATAAAACCTAATTAATTCCACACAAACTTTCATGTAAACAGACAACTTAAAATGTTCAAATAAGATATTTTTTCTGTGCACTCAACTTTGCCCATTATATCAGCTTATTCACTCCTTTCAGGTTATGACGGACCAAAACTGGAAAATATAAGAATGCATTTCTTAATGTACATCTAAAACGGCGAGAGGCGTAATTCGACTAGAATAGGAAAAAATGGAAAGGGGAGGTGGGGACACAGAAAGACTTGGAAAGGAAGACGAATTTATAAGGGGTGGATGAGTGATGCAGCGGAAAAGAGGCCTTTTTCAAACGTTCGAAAAAGACGAAAATATGTAAAAGTCGAAATGTCCGGATTGGTTAAATGCCGATGAGGCAGAGCACTACTGAAGAATGCGCATCGGCATGCGCGTCCACACAATTGTTTCAAAGAGTGAACGGCCGATAAATAGCCCATCACACAGCAAACTGGGCCCAAGGGAGATCCAGTGCGGAAATTTTATAAAAATAAGAACGGACAGTATCAAATTCGATCGAATTTCAGGAAACACGAAACTG
>JAPMLY010002921.1:20000-37612 GCA_026401115.1 Tetraselmis chui | reverse complement strand
AAACAATGAAAGTGAATTCGGGGGCGGCGGGCCTATCCATGAATGGAAACACAAAATCCTCGACCTCTCGCATTGTGGCCGGCGCTTCAATACTTTTGAAGAGCCGCATTATCTCGTCGACGACCTCTTTGTCCGCGCGCCACAAATTCTTTCGATCTTGGCGACAGTTGTACAAGATGGAGTTCCCACGATGGAGAATTTGGAGCAAGACTTTTGACTTGCAGATTCTCGTTGAAGATGCCACAGGCGTCGTCGTTGGTGATCTTAAGAATCTCGGCGTCCTCGAGCTCATTAGAAACTTTCAACATGTAGTTTTCAATGTTCTTGCAAAGCTTGGAACGACGCCACCGAGGCGAGCGCTCAGAAGTCGTCTTCATGTGCCGTGAATGCTCCTTACATAACCAACCTTTCCATCGTCCCACGACTCTTGCATTGTCTTTAGTTCCACGTCGGGGCGAAAGAGTGTTGTGAATCACCACTTGTCGGAAACAAGCTTGTCGGCCGTCGTAGCTTGTCTTGGGCGAATTATCCGCACCATGTACATGTAATTTTCATAACATTCCAAACTTTTAAACTAGTCCATGTTGCCGGCCTCGTCGTTCTTGTCGTAAGGCCCGAGTCCTTCGAGATGCTCTTCGCATGAGTGCCTTGAGATAGTGATGTTCTGCCAGCGAATCCATGCGCCGGAGTTCTCTACCACTTTGATCATCATCGAAAACGGGATCTCCTCTTTGACGCGCAGTTTCTGTGGAGTTTTATGCTCAATAAAGTACCCCGCTTTGGTGCACAAGTATTCGAAGCAGCCATTCCTTGTCACATGTTGCTTGTAATCAATGTTGGTCACGAGATTTTTGAAAAGGGGGGGCCTCGGTTGTAAAGTTGTGAGTTTGCGGCGAGCTCATATGCTTGGCAATGCGGCGCTTGCCCGCCCTCACTGAACTATTAGCACTAGCATTCCGTTGCTTAGTGCTTATGCACAAGGCCGGTATCTATCATCCTAGTACTTAAAGTTATGTTACTAGCGGTTATCTATTTCCTCGTTAGTGGCGGTCGGTCAGCCCTGCCGGTGCCTTCGCCGGCTGCCATCTCCCTCCTCCTCACTTCTATAGTATCCACAGCCGGCTGCCTTGCGGGGCCGGCGCGACCCTACGTGTAACTATCCGTTTCTATCTGCAGCAAATTATGGGCTCCCCACCAAGTTACAAGGGAGAAGAGCGTGTGTAAAGCGCTCGGCGCCATGCTAATCATGTTGACCTACTCTCACGTTAAAAATAGTAGAGCGTGTGTAAAGCGCTCGGCGCCACGCTAGTCCTACCTCGCCTAACCGACACCACGCTTCGCCTTCGAGCTGGTTGTCCGCGACTGTCCTACCCTCTCCCACGTAAAAAGGAGACGAGTGTGTGTAAAGCGCCCGGCGCCACGCTCGTCCCACCTAGCTTTCAGCCCCACCGAACCTTCAGCCTACCGATGCTCTCGACCGGATATGGTTTTTACGCCAACGCGCGACAATTCGGCCATACTTAAATCAGTGTTGTTATTGCTTTTTCCCGAGGCAACGCCGCAACGCTCACCCAAGTAGCGAGGATGTAACCTTGCCTACGGCGAAAGGGGGGAGTCAACAAGAGCAGCTCCCGTCTATGCTTTTGCGTGCCTACACGCTCCTAACAACCATGTTAGCTTTGCTCATTTCTCGCCGGTCGCTTCCATGCGTCGGCTAATTAGCCCGTGGACATCCCCCCCCCCCCCCCCCCCCCCCCCCCCCCCCCGCTACATGTCAGTATAGCACATTCCATAGTACATTTGGAGCCGCTTCATATCGGCAACTCGCCGGTAGCGGCACGTTCTTGTGAGTACTTCGCTACACCTACCCGGTATAAGACACGCGCTATCAACACGACACCTACGACTAAGATGGCATCTACCTCGACACAAGCTTAGACGACGGCAAGACCTCGGCTATGTTGAGGGGGGTGTTAGCGCTAGCATCATGTTGCCTAGTGCTTATGCACAAGGCAGCTATTTGTCATCCTAGTACGTAAGTTTGTGCTATAAGCGGTTCTCTATCTCCCCGCTAGTGGCGGTCGGCCGGCCATGCCGGTGCCTTCGCCGGCCGCCATCTCTCCTCCTCACTTCTCTAGTCTCCACTGCCGGCCCCCTTACGGCCGATCTACAAAAATATCCACTTGTATCCATATATATCTATCTAAGTATGCGTGGGCATGTTCACTCGTGTGCATGTATGTATATGGTGCTATCATAGAATGGCGGGCAAAACTTTCGCAGCCGATCAACAAGATACTATTTCAGTTTGGCTCCACATTGTATATGTCCATGTTCGTTAGAGTCGCATGTATAAGGGTGTATATCAAACATCCTCACCGTCTTAGCGCACCGACCAAGCTCACCTTCGAGAAAGAACTACAACGCCTCGTCATGCGCGTCGGCACATTTTCCGAAATCGATAACCTTACCACAACCGAGACTTAAAAAAAAATGGACCACCCTAGGACCTCATCGAGGCATTACGAACAACATTTAACACCACACAACTATACTACGACCCCCTTTATAAATCCGTAGGCTCTCACACCTACCACTTACTCTACCCGGAAGATCTGGTCTTCTTTTCTAGCGGTAGTAATGCCACCTTTGCTTGGCAAAGGACCAACATTGCAAACCCCGAATACGACCACACATGTATGCGAGGAGCTAAGACAAATGCCATAGCCAACGCCGAAAGACCAGAATCACACACACCATCAACCACAATTCTCGTTCTTCCACATTGGCATCACACACTCTACCGACATGAAAAATACATCTCCTCACCTTACACACACTTCCTCTACCACGTTCCAACCGACAAAACACATCCCTCCCCATGTCCAACACTCACGCATCCCTACCCCACCCTTTCGGCACTTAACGGGACGCAGATACATACCTCGTTTGCAACACCTCCGCGTTGCCCTTGCTTCCCTCGCTCACTACACTCGAAATACATCAGCAAGCCATTGAACCAATATATGACACCTCCCTCGCCTTCCCCTCTGCCACATGCGCACACCCCACTCCCACCTCCGAGTACAACCTTCACAAGGCCGGTATCTCCAATCCCCACCAACCAACGTACACCCTCTCGTCTACGCACCCCCTACCGCATGCAATACCACTACTTTCCTCTACTATGTATCCTTGCCCACGATTGGACAACCTTTACCTACACAAACGGCTCCAAAAAAGGGGGCTCCGCCCCCTAGGGGCCGCCGCTACTCACCCATCCTCACACAC
Organism: Tetraselmis chui; assembly: GCA_026401115.1. NCBI lineage: Eukaryota > Viridiplantae > Chlorophyta > Chlorodendrophyceae > Chlorodendrales > Chlorodendraceae > Tetraselmis > Tetraselmis chui. The sequence goes on along the minus strand of JAPMLY010002921.1, from coordinate 34,321 downwards.
CTCCCTCAAAATATGAGTCACCTCCACACCATGACACTATCACTACATACCATTATTAGAGCCGAACTCGCAGCTATAGACCTCGGGCTCAAATTAAGCCACCCTACCCTCCTGACCGACAACGCTTTTTCCTTTCGACTCATCCATAAATACATTAGTAGTCCCCACACCATGCAACAACACCTTCACAGAGAAATACTCTGCTCTATCCTATCAACACTCCAAACACGCAACGCCGCATGCCTCACAACACACCTCGGAAAAATTGAGGTACACAACAACTCTATGGGTAACAACGTGACTGATCATTTAGCAAATAGAGTTGCCGACGGCCAGCCCCATGATGCAATATACATCAGAGGTGGTCATTCACAATGGTATGCGTTGCCCTTGCTTCCCTCGCTCACTACATTCGAAATACATCAACAAGCCATTGAACAAATGTATGGCACCTCCCTCGCCTTCTTCCTTGCCACATGCACACACCCCACTCCCACCTATGAATACAACCTTCACAAGGCCAATATCCCCAATCCCCACCAACCAACGTACACCCTCTCGTCTACGCACCCCCTACCGCATGCAATACCACTACTTTCCTCTACTATGTATCCTTGCCCACGATTGGACAACCTTTACCTACACAAACGGCTCCAAAGAAGGGGGCTCCGCCCCCTAGGGGCCGCTGCTACTCACCCATCCTCACACACCTCCCTCAAAATATGAGTCACCTCCACACCATGACACTATCACTACATACCATTATTAGAGCCGAACTCGCAGCTATAGACCTCGGGCTCAAATTAAGCCACCCTACCCTCCTGACCGACAACGCTTTTTCCTTTCGACTCATCCATAAATACATTAGTAGTCCCCACACCATGCAACAACACCTTCACAGAGAAATACTCTGCTCTATCCTATCAACACTCCAAACACGCAACGCCGCATGCCTCACAACACACCTCGGAAAAATTGAGGTACACAACAACTCTATGGGTAATAACCTGGCTAATCATTTAGCAAATAGAGGTGCCGACGGCCAACCCCATGATGCAATATACTTCAAAGGTGCCTACACACATGTAGGACTATGGACATGGTTTTACTCCACTTAACTCGACGAACATGACCCTGCTAAAATTTTCATGTATACCAAACTAAAAGCCGATACACGAAAATACATATAAGCCTCCACCATTACCCCCCTTCACCACACCACCAAACATGGCGACCTCCTCGCCACAGCCAAACGAAATGGCGCAGATTTCACATTCCATGGCCGACACTCCACCCTCACATCCACTCAGTTCACATACAAAATGGAATTTATGTGGGGTTTTCACGACACCCGCCTCCTCCCATGGAACAAAACTCTCAAATGCCCAATGTACGGTCAGTTCATTAGCAATGGCCAAATGGAGGGAATTTGTCCCTCAATGTCGGGCCTCCGGCAGGACCGCCACAATAGCGCACTCCATCTACTACTCACACTCCTAGAACAATCAAACGGGGGACATTGGGAGACCATCACCGCCGCCTTCGGTAATTAATTAACCAATTCAAATATTCACAGCCGACTCACTCAGCGAATCACTCCCTCAAGTTGACACACCCTCCAACCAGCACAACCACATGCACACCCGAATAGTAGACGCGGACGAAGGCCCCGACCACTCCTCACTCACCCGTTGCCCCGCAGTCTTGTCAAAGAATATTTTGCCCACTCAACTCAGACCCCCGACCCACAAATATGATTTTATTAGACTACTTGAACTCCGCCTTGTAGGCCATTCCTCCTCCCGCCGCCGTTATTCCTCAAATCGTTAAGTTCAGGTAGTAGAATAGAAATATTGCAGGGACAATAAATGTAAGGACCCCCACCACCTCATCATAGAAGAATATACCCCCCTTGCAAACTCACTATTCTCACACTGGCATGGCACACATATGGACATCGTACCCATGGTCATGAGTCGCACACCACACACCCTCACCCACACCAATATCACTCCACTAATAACCCCTATAACTGACCCACCTGACAAACCCTTACAAACCCCAACCCGTGACAATACCCATATCATCGCCCGCCTACACATACATCCTGTCCAATGGCTTCACCGCTTGCTCCGCATCTACCGTATCAAATCCTTCGCCGCCTACAAACAACTATTTCACCATCATTTCCAACTCTCACACACAACCAATCCTAAACCTAAATCCAACTTTTCCAAGGACCTCTCAAGGGGGAGTAAAGCCCTACAACACCTCCGGAGAGGATGGACAAGGAGACCCCCGGCCTTAATGTTGTATACTAAGTCCTAGATGGCATATGCAAGAAGGCCCTTAGAAACAACCAAAATGTGATTGGTAATAGTTGTAAATTATTTTTAATTTTTCTGATATGAAAACTCTCTCTTGCTCTCCATTCCGTCCCACTCTAACGTACTCTCTCTCTCTCTCTCTCTCTCTCTCTCTCTCCCCCCCCCCCCCCCCCCCCCCCCCCCCTCTCTCATATGCACAAACACTTTCACTCCCTTTCTTTACGCAATGTCCCTTACATTTTTGCCCCTCCACCCGTTATGCTCTCCCTAATCTCATTCACATGCTCTCTCTTGCCCCCTTCCTTTCTCTATCACACATTTACACACACAATAGGATGTAGCACATTCATGACGACACATATGGGCAGCCGCGTGCGCTAGAAGGGGTCGCACTTGAGGGTTTGTTTACCTGAAGACAAACAAAATCCAGTGGGTGTTGTTGTTATTCGAAGGGGAAAATACATGGGCTAGATTGCGGATATCTCCCGACGCTTGTTGTCGGACGTCCTCATGCGAGAAAGAATTGAACGCTGAGAGTGGATTGACGCATGAAATATGAACGGATGAGTTGCGGGACACGTGGATCGTCCTCTTGTTGTCGTGTCGAAAATAAGCATGGTAAACAACCTCGACAAAGTCAAATACCTCGTCGCTCGTGAACCAAGTCCCGTCCGCAAACTTAGCGAACCCGGCCACAATGAGGCCTAGCTACCCCTCGAGAATCTCTATGAAGACATCATGGTATCCGCGGCTCCCATCATCAACGGCGTCACAGAGGGCTTGGTGGCGAATTGCCACGGTTTCGAGACACATCGCCACATCTTTGTCATCGCCCCGGCTTTGTTTCGGCGGCCCGACACAAAGTAGATCTTGAGTCTAGGACAGTGGGAGAACCGTGGGACTCGGCAACGCCGGTGGAGTTGGTTATAGTTCGTCGTGCTCCATGACGATTATTAATGCCTCAAAGTGACTATTTCATTGCAAACGATGCGAGTGACGGAGTTTATTGCAACTCGGGTAATCTGTGAGTAAATATGGCAGTTGGGAAGGATGAAGGGGAGGTGGTGCGCTTGCTCGCGAGTTTTGCTTAGCGAATTGAGGCGTGCTTGCGTATGTAGCGCGGCCGACATGCATGCTCACGTTGCAATAGGAGTACACCGATATTAATGAAGACTTGGAAGCGTAAAAGCGTTCACGATTGCGCACCGCGCGCCCCGCGTCCAAACTTTGAAACAAATTTGGGACCGCCGTTATCTTAACTGCGGATAATTATGGACTTTGTATTCACGGTCGAGATGCGATTTAAGATTCCTTACTATCGCTTACTATGCAAAGCTGACACGCTATCGCTATCACTCGCTAACGATATTTTGTCCCGATACATTATTTTGTTAAGTACTGCGCGGTACATGATTAGCGAAGCGACGGCGAGAAATAACGTATTTGGGGTTAGCCGTGTAACGGAAGCCACAAGCATGGGCACGCGAAGATTGGTGGGAGCTAACCGGGTTTCCCTCAAGCCTACTGTTGTGGAGGGAGAAGACATGCCCTTTTTCATTTTATTCTCATTTTAATTGCATTGAATGTTGCACAAAACGCGACAACTTCAATCCCTTCTCTTATGCACACTTGTTTGCATAATTGATTTGTGTTAGGAGTAAGAGGCAAACTGCCACAATGTTGTCACTCTTTCCCAATCAATTTATTTCCCGCCTCTCACACGTATAGTTTACTCTGCTTATTATAATCACCAAAGTCGGTAAATGTTCATGCCAACCCTTTCAACGGTTTAAGGGGGATATATTGCGAGAATTCTTGCAACGCAGTCTTTCCGCTGCTCTTCATGGTACTTTGGGAACCGATCTTCGCGATGCTTTGCATGAGGGCAGTGCCGATGCTGTGGCATGCCGATGCTGTTCCTCGGGCTTAGGCCTGTGGGATCCCCCCCCCCCCCCCCCCCCCCCGCGACTTGATTTTCCTTTTGTGTTTGGTGTTTTCCACCGCTTTTTTTGTAAGGAACATTTTGTATGTACATGTACATGGTAGTATTGATTGTGTCATGTTATATGATAATCAAGAAAGATACCTGTTCCTCGGGCTTAGGTTTTTTTCTTTTCTCTTCTTTTATTTGCTCAACATCTCATCTTTCGCGGATGGTGGCTAAGTTCATCTAAGAATCGGCCTTAAACTGTGTACAGGTAAGAGACAAGCAGGGAGGGAAACCCTAACTACCCGGCACTCACCTGTAGCCCTAACCCCTCACCCCTAACCCCTTCTTTTATTTGCTCGGTTCCCTCCATTGCTTTTTCTTTTAGGAAATATTTGTAATCAAGAGAAATACTAATTGTAGTTACATATTAGTAGTTAATAGAGCTTGAGCCAGTGGTATCATGGCGATCCCATGAATCTCATTTATTTGTATCACATGGCTTTTGTCTGGCCGGGAAGACATGACGGAGACGAGGGCTTTTTTCTACTGCGGATAACTCGTACAATAACAACCGCCACACCGGCCGAGCCGCACAACCGCCCTGCCGCGGAAGCCTCCCTCCGCCCGAACCCAACTCCTTTGGGCCGGACATCCGCCAGTTGAGCTTGTCTGGACGGAAAGCAAGAATTTGTTGGCCATGTCTGCACCCGTAGTGGCGCGGGCCACCGCTCAGGTAGAGGAGCCGCCCCACCTCAAGATAGGGGTCGAGTTACACAATCGCTCGTTCCTGTCGGAGGATATACTGCTGTAAACTATTGGGGGGCTCTCTCGTTTTAGGGTTCTGTCTCCTCGCGTGGCCATTGCGTACCAGCAGCGGTGATATCTATATTTCGTCTCCAGTCCCTCGTGCGAAGCTCTGTCTTCTCCACTCGACGTCTGGCATGCTCTTCCTCCACAGCCACGCTTATCTCATTCTCAGGCTTCAGTCCCTGCGCAACCTACCCGCCATATCCAGTGACTGGAGAAGGCCCAACTGCCGTCGTCTGCCGTCTTCTTCCCGCCTACGGCCCGTGCTTTTACATTACGGCAGTACATTACGATTTTAATTTGGCAACCCTAAAACAGTTCGTGGCTCTTTGCGAGACGAAACACAGGGTTATCGAGAAGGGTTATTGAGTAAGGGGGGGGGGGTGGGGGAGTAGGGGAGCACAGCCCTCAAAGCTGAGCCGAACCCTGTATATATCTGCCTATCTGCCGTCGTGGCCGTCTATATCAGATCACGAATGGTGCCCGCGTTGTCACTTCTCTCCACCACCTCGCGATCAGTCATCGGCCCCCAGCGCCGTGCTGCTGTACCGTGCACCGAAACAGGCCGTGAACTGCTCGACAGCACCCACCCGCTGCCGCTTCACTCTCGACTCCTCTCGTCCCTCGGCTCGACCCATCGAAACTTTCCTCACCCGAAACCCCCGAAACGCGCTCCCCCACAACACGTCATCCCTTACGCGATGGCGAGCGACGCCGAGGTATGACACCCTCAAAACAAGTTGCTACCCTGCCTCGAAGTCCCCTCCGCCGCCACATACTGTCTCCGTGCTGGCTCCGGAGTCGGGAAAGGTCGCCCGCGATGAAAATAGCCACTCGATCAGGGTTCTGTGTACATTTTGTCCGGCGTGACACAGCGACCACGTCACCCGACCGAACACGCCGAACGCGGCCCTGTACTTTCGCCTCGGCGCCGTCGAAATCGTGACCCCTAGCTGTCGACCTCACCGTTAACTTCTTCCGAGCGTGGATGTCACCGCGGGAGGGGAGTTGTCGTGGGGGAGGGACGAGCGTCCTCTGTGGAGTGCTCCCGTAAAAGTGATGAGCACTGACTCAATGATATATTTTATTGATTCTCTCTCTCTCTCACTGTATGTGTTGCTGTGTTCCTCCTCTAGGGTGCGCGCAGTGGTGTGCGTATGTCCTCCGTCCTGTCAGGTATGCCCAAGGCTCCTATGAGCAAGTTTGAGCCCAGCGACTTTCTCAATGATCGGTACACCATCATGGACGAGCGTCTGTCTGTGGTTAAGTCGCGCCTCAACCGCCCCCTCACACTGGCTGAAAAGGTTAACCTCCCCCTCTCCCTCCTCTTTCATTTTCGTCTGTCGACAAGTTAGGGCAGCAGCATGTGAACCTAGCGGTATTATGTATTTGTAGTCGAATGCCTGAGCTGCAATGCAATGTGATGTTGTGTCATCACAGATTGTGTACGGCCATCTGGACGATCCTGCCAATCAGGACATCGAACGCGGCGTAAGCTACCTCAGGCTACGACCTGGTGAGCGCTTCTTTGCCTGCCCTGATGATGCTTTCGTGGTGGTGGCGAGCCAGAGACACGTCGTTGCATGGTAGCATCTGTGTGACATGTGGTAACATTGAGTGTGTGTGTGTGTATGTGTATGTGTGTGTGTGTGTGCTCGCAGACCGCGTGGCAATGCAGGATGCTACCGCTCAGATGGCCATGCTGCAGTTCATCTCCTCTGGTCTCCCTAAAACCGCTGTCCCCTCTACCATCCACTGCGATCACTTGATCGAGGGCACCACGTCCCCCCAGGATGACAGGGATGGCAAGTTTGGCGGCGAAGCGGACCTTTCGCTTGCGAATGAAGTGAACAAGTGAGTCTCAACCCCTCTCACAAAATGAATAGACGAACAGGAAAGAAAGAAGACAGAATAAGAAACTGCATTTTTTGAAAATGAAAAAGATACTTGCATTGTCACTCGTTGACACTCACATCTGTGCGGGAGATGGATGTGCCTGACTGTCTGCTGCACCTGTTTGCGTCTATTGCAGGGAGGTGTACAACTTCCTTGCCTCTGCAGGTGCCAAATACGGCGTTGGCTTTTGGAAGCCCGGCTCAGGAATCATCCACCAGATTGTGCTGGAGAACTACGCGTTTCCGGGTGGCCTCATGATCGGCACCGACTCGCACACCCCTAACGCGGGCGGCCTGGGCATGTGCGCGGTGGGCGTGGGCGGCGCGGACGCCGTGGATGTCATGGCCGGGCTTCCGTGGGAGCTCAAGTGCCCCAAGGTGATTGGCGTCAAACTGACGGGCTCCATGTCTGCCTGGACCTCCCCCAAGGACGTCATCTGCAAGGTGGCTGGCATCCTGACCGTCAAGGGTGGCACTGGCGCCATTGTGGAGTACTTTGGCCCGGGCGTTGAAACCATGTCATGCACCGGCATGGCCACCATCTGCAACATGGGTGCCGAGATCGGTGCCACCACCTCTGTGTTCCCTTACAACCCTCGCATGGCCAAGTACCTTGCCTCCACCGGCCGCTCCGATATTGCCGCGCTGTGCGACAAGTTTCAGGCCAACCTGGTTCCCGACGAGGGCGCCACCTACGACCAGCTGATTGAGGTGAACCTCACCGAGCTGGAGCCCCACGTGAACGGCCCCTTCACCCCCGACCTTGCGCACCCCATCTCTGTCTTCGCCGACGCCATCAAGAAAAACGGTTGGCCGTCGGAGCTGAAGGCCGGCCTGATCGGTTCCTGCACCAACTCTTCGTATGAGGACATGGCGCGCGCGGCTTCCATCGCCAAGCAGGCCCTGGACGCGGGCATCAAGGCCAAGGTACCCTTCACCATCAGCCCCGGCTCTGAGCAGATCAGGGCGACCATCGAGCGCGACGGCATCATGGACATCTTTAACAAGGTGGGCGGCACCGTTCTCTCCAACTCTTGCGGCCCCTGCATCGGACAGTGGAAGCGCACGGACGTCGCCAAGGGCGAGGCCAACTCCATCGTGACATCCTTCAACCGCAATTTTGCGGCTCGCAACGACGGAAACCCCGCCACCCACGCCTTTGTGACCTCCCCCGAGCTGGTTACCGCGTTCGCCATCGCCGGTGACCTGAGCTTCAACCCCGAGAAGGACACGCTCGTTGCGGCGGACGGGTCGGAGCTGGCGCTGAAGAGCCCCTTTGGCGACGAGCTGCCCGAGCTGGGCTTCGACCCCGGCATGGACACCTTTCAGGCGCCCCCCGAGGACGGCTCTGGGGTGCCGCTCGACGTGGACCCCAACTCCAACCGCCTGCAGCTCCTGGAGCCTTTTGTCAAGGTAACCATGACCACTCACCCAACCTCAAACACACACACACACACAAACGCACAGACATAGACACACTCCCCCAGGTCTTTGTTTTGGAGCTCCTCGATGCTTGTGCGGAGTGGTTGGAAGGGGGAGGGGTGTGGTGGTTGCTGCTCATTTTGTCCACAGCACGAGCTGGTGAGGTCAAAAGGGGCGCGTGTGTGTTGGTGTTTGTCTGTTTGTCTGTGTCCTTGTCTCGTTGTGTGTGTGTGTGTGTGTGTGTGTGTGTGTGTGTGTGTGTGTGTGTGTGTGTGTGTGTGTGCGTGTGTGCGCTTGTCTGCGTCCGTGTCTCGATGTGTGTGCGTGTGTGCGTGTGTGTGTTTAAGTGGGTCCACGTGCCTGTGTGTGTGTGTGTGTGTGTGTGTGTGTGTGTGTGTGTGTGTGTGTGTGTGTGTGTGTTTGTGAAGGGGGTGGTTTGGGTGCATTGCGTGTATGTGTGATTCACGCGGGCTTCATTTTTACTCTGTTTCTTTTTTGGCTGCTATGCATGCGCAGCTGGGCGAGAGCATCGACGACGCCACCATTTTGATTAAGACCAAGGGCAAGTGCACGACGGACCACATTTCCATGGCTGGGCCCTGGCTCAAGTACCGCGGCCACCTGGACAACATCTCCAACAACATGCTCATCGGCGCGGTGAATGCGGAGAACGACGAGGTGAACAAGGTGAAGAACCTTATGACGGGGGAGTACGGCGCGGTGCCGGACGTGGCCCGCGCCTACAAGGCCGCGGGCGTTAAGTGGGTCGTCATCGGCGACGAGAACTATGGGGAGGGGTCGTCCCGGGAGCACGCCGCGCTGGAGCCGCGCCACCTGGGCGGAGCCGCCATCATCGTGCGCTCCTTTGCGCGAATTCACGAGACCAACCTGAAGAAGCAGGGGATGCTGCCGCTGACATTCGCCAACCCCGCGGACTACGATGCGGTGCAGCCCACGGACAAGCTGTCCATCAAGGGGCTGGACTCCTTCACCCCCGGAGTCCCGCTCACCGTGGAGGCCACCCGCGCCAACGGGGAGAAGTACAGCTTCACCGTCAACCACACCTTCAACGACAACCAAATCAACTGGTTCAAAAACGGCTCGGCGCTCAACGCCATGGCCGCTGCCTCCATGTCCGCCTAAGCACCCCACCCACAAACACCCTCTCAACCTAAAATATAAAAAGGGGGGAGATCCAACCCTTGTCCCAATCTTTCCTCTCACTTTGCATTATGGTGTGGTGAGCGCGTGGGTACGTGGTAGGCAGGGATGTCCCATCCCGCATGTCTCACCGCGCCAGGGCCGTCCCTGTTTGTGGCCCACTCTCTGGTTTAGCTGTGTAGAAGAACTAATGTACAACCCCATCCTCGCACGCTTATGGTCATCCCCACTTCGTCATTGGGGTTCATTTGAAGCCCTAGACCGGGCAAGCCCTAGGCAACGGGCAAGCGCGCATTGCTATATGCACTTATTGGGCCCTTGTGCACGGTGGGCATGGTTCATGGCGATGGGTGTATCTGTTGATGGCGGGTGCCTGTTGATGGCGGGTGCGTTGCCTCGTCTACCCTTGTTGCAGACTGATAAGAGCATTTCCACGGAGAGTGGTGTAGGGGGCGCCTGCTCAATTCCAGTTTGCGGTTTGAGGCGAGGAGAGGGGCCTTAATAATGATAAGGACTAGTAGCGGTGGCTGAAGGAAATGCGATGGGGCCATGGCGCACATGCGATCTTTCTGTTGCATCACCCTCCCTCCCTTTCTCCTCTGCAGGGCTAACGTGTGGCAGTGGAGGGCTCGCGGTACTTTAATGCATCACGTGTCGCTACAGGAGCACAGAAAGTACAGCGAGGTTGCTATTCCTTGATCCTGCGGCTGTTTTCAGTTGCACTGCGTTTGTGTGACCCTCCATGCTTCACTCGGATTTCCGTAGCCCTCCAAGTCTGCTATCTGCGGTTAAGGTTAGGGACCACCCCCCGCCTCTTGAGTAGGCACAGCAGGGATGACGTAGTGATTATACAAGTTAAGGATTACAAGGGAGAACGGAGGAGAATCACCAATAAAATAACGGGAAAGCCACAAATACTGGTTTCCCGTGCTCACACTTTTTTGGAATTGCAGGAAGCGCCGTAGCAACAATTGAGAAGTGGACGGATTGTTGAATGATGTAATAGCTTGAACAATAGAACACTGAGACGCGGACAGCAAAATTGGGGTGATGGGGGGACCTGAGAGTGAAGAGAGGCAAGTCAAGGTTGGTATGAAAGAAGATTATCAACATCGCCTCAATACTTATAATCAAATGTATCAGGTCTGTCAAAATAATAATGAGATGGACGGAGTGTAATATTGAATGTGTGTTTTTCAATTACGGAAGCACCACAAACACGAGGACAGGGAAGGGAAGGGGGCGGGGGGGGGCAAGAGGATTTCTTCCCGACTGTTGAATATGTGCTACAAGCAATTGTGAATTACAAGACAAAGCAGTGGAAACCACCAATGAAGAGGGAAAATACACAGACAACCAAGCTCACTCTTAACTCTACTTCTCAGAGCTGTCAAGCGGAAGTGAAGTCGAATTGTAATCAAAACATGTTAGATGAACACAAACGGTGCGAGATTCATTTTTTTCCCTGTCATCATCCGTGCTCATGTTCTTCGTGTAATCCATCAGATCTGATGCTTTCACTAGTAGCAGTACAGATCCAATGTAGTGGTACATGTACATCGCTTTCCTTCTTCGGAGCGCATGCCGCGCCGTCGCGAGTCGTCACATGTAACGACAGCAGCCGCGACATGTCGCTACGTCACAGCTGGCGCCGCTTCCTGTTGCACAAGCTAGACGACCTTCGACCGCACTGCGACCCGACCTTGCGGCGCTGTGGACTTAGCACGCATACAAATACGATGGGGGACTTTGTAACAGGTGAGACGGCTGAAAGCGTGGTCGTTGCCGTCGGCGTGTACCGGCTACGAGTAGCACGCGTCGAGACATTTATTGCATTTCAGCCTCACTGGTGTCAGCACTCGCTCTCTCTCACCTCCCATCCCCCGTCGATTCGTGGTGTGATCACGCGTGATGTGCTTACCGAAACTCTTTCGTTTGCACTGCAGTTGCTGGGAAGCTCAATGACGACCGGTTTCAGCGGCTGGCGGTGGCTTGTCGGGTGCGCGCTCCCTTTGCCGCCCTCAGCACTCGGCCACCAGCGCAGACACACACAGAGACAGACCGACTCGGGCATAGAAATAGACACACACACATACACACACAGATAGACAGACTTACGCACACACACATACACACACATACACACACACACACACAAACACACACACACACACACACAGATGCAACGCAAACTCTCACAGACAGATATACACACACACACACACACACATGCACACACTTAAACATAGACGCACGCAGTCTCTCTCTCTCACACGCACACACACACGCACACAGCCTTACACATACATGCATACAGGCACACAGACACAACACACACACACACACACACGCACACACACACGCACACACACACACACACACACACACACACACACACACATACAGCCTTACACATACACACATAGGCACATACAGGCACAAACATAGAGACACACTCACACACACACTAATGCACACTTACACACAGAAACACGCGCATACACACACACACACGCACACACACACAGCCTTACACACATACAGGCACACACAGACACACACACACACACATAGAGAGACACATAGGTAAACAAACACTCACACAGAGAAGCACACACACACACACACACACACACAGATTTGCAGACACACATAAAGCCAAACTTACATGCAACACAAAGTCTCACAGACAGATAAAACACAGTGTGAAACATACACACACACACACAGTCTCTCACAGACACACACAAGCACGCACACATAAAATATTAAACGACGACGCTTTACACGAGCACGATGTCAGAGCTAGATATAGTTCCGCTGATCCTTTGCGAGTTCATCCCCTATCTCTTTGGTATGAAATTTCGTCCGTCTCGCACTTGGAGCTGAATTGGTGTCACATTGCAGTATCTGGAGCGAGAGGCGGGCGTTAAGTGCTCTATTTTAGGCATGCTACCAATCGGTATGCCCCATCTCCCCCATTCCCTATATTTTGCTCTTATCCCTTCTTACAACGACTACGAAAGCGCATCCAGAACTCCAAGCCCAGTGCCCTCTCCCTCTGCAAATGAGCCATTCAATGTCCTTCGCTCAATGACACAACGCCATATTCCGTTGAAACTGTCGATGGCTCACACAGATTACGAGCTCTGGGCGACACAAACATTGGAGCATGCCGGTATCACACACAAGTCCGCCGTGGCACGCCCCCTCTCCCCTGTTCCCTCTTTTCATATTGTCAGCTTGTAATCACGAAATGAGGTCATTTCCGTGTATGGAAATAATGCAAAGGCTTTCGAGCAGTAAATTAGGGATGGGGATGGAGGAAGAGTGCCATGAAGTGATGATTAATCTTAATGTACTTGTGAGACGCTGCTTCTAAGGGTGATTGTAACATGCAGGTGGCGCTTGTGGGGGCGGAGAACAAATATCTGGGTGGTGAGAACGAGTTCATGGCTTGGGCGGGTGAGCACTACGGATACGACGACAGTAAGGCGAGACACCCCTTTCACTTCTTGCACAACATACCTTCAGCCCACACCGCTGACTATGCTGCCAGCGCGTTGCCCACTCTCACCACTGCCGTCCACCATCTATGCACATCACTAACTCTGCTTTTACGCCCTCGTCAGCTATCTTTTTTTATCTTCCTTTGAGTTAGTAATTGTTTTTCCGAGTTTTGCAAGTATGTGCGAATGACCTTGGACGTCTGTCGATCGCCCCGCTGTCACAATCTTACGCAATTCAGACGAACGGTGCGATATTCAAGCGACTTGCAAAGAAGGAGTGGGCGCGGTACATGACGGACTCGAAGCGCCGCTTTGCGAGAATGGAGCTGAGCCAGGACAAAGATGTGCTCGGGCAGCTGCTCATCGAGATATTCACCGACGAGTGCCCCAAAACGACCGCGCACTTCATTAAACTGCTGACAGCCAACAGGGACGACGGGGAGTACGGGTATCAGGTAAGCAGCTCGTTGTCTGAGAGATGTGCGGGGAAGGAAGAAGCTTCATTCTGCCTCGATTTGTGTTTGGGGGAGTTTATTATCAATTAAGAAGACTTGGGGTTTGCAACCTTATTTTTGAAAGCTCTACGCAGAATGAACATCGTGTATTGAAGTATTAATAGAATTTATCCTAAGCATGACTTTAGCGCTAACCCTATATTTTCCAAAACCTGCTAGTTTCCGTAAACGAAAAGTTGGAAGATAAAGGAGAAAATTATTGGTGGGTGGGGGCGTAGTTGTTGAGAAGAAGGTCATGCTGACTGTGACATCGCTGTGTGTGTGTGTGTGTGTGTGTGTGTGTGCGCGCGCGCGCACACTCTCAGAACTGTCCGGTGCATCGCGTTGTACCTGGGGGATGGATGCAGTCTGGGGATGTGGTGTCGGGCCATGGCGATGGGGACCCCGGGTTCACCTTCCCAGACGAAACTTTCAAGGTGCGAGCACGGCAGCAGTAGCATATCAAGGCTTTCAACACTCCTTTCCAAAACGTGTCACATAAACGACACATATACACACACGCGCGCGCGCGCACACACACACACACACACACACACACACACACACACACACACACACACACACACACACACACACACACACACACACACATTAGAAATCCAGCACACAAATGTAAATGGCATCTGGCAACGATAACACCAAAATCAACGAATATAAATGAATGCACGTCTTTGGCTAAGTTTGCAAACGTACTCGTAACCTCCATTTGTCTCGATAGAAGGGGCTCTGTCGAATTTCCCATTGTGTTATGTTGA
>JAPMLY010002921.1:0-15000 GCA_026401115.1 Tetraselmis chui | reverse complement strand
GACGCGGAGGCTAGCTAGCCGGATGACGGGTGAGAACGTCTCCGTGTAGTCAATCCCCTCGCGCTGGCTGCAGCCTTTTGCGACAAATCGTGCCTTGTATCGAGAAACAGCACCAGATGCGTCTGCTTTAGCCTTGTAGACCCACATGCTGTTGACCACGCGGCGTCCAGCGGGCAGGGGAACGAGATCCCACGTCTGGTTGGACGTCAGAGAGTTGAATTCCACCTGCATGGCTGTCTGCCATTCCGCGGACTGTGGACTAACCAAGGCATCCTTGTAAGATGTGGGTTCAACACAGACGCTTGCGGACACCATAGCGACATCACTCACAGGTCCTTCAGAGTACCTGTGACGTGGCTGAGCTGACATCATGGAGAAATCAGGGAGTGGAAAAATGTCGTCCATGTGGTCGGACAGGTCGTGCTCACACGAGTCAGTGACACACACGCGCGGCACAGCAGAGACATGGGCAACATACTCCCCATAGCGAGTAGGCGGTCCGCGAGGGCGAGCGGGTCTGTCGACCTCCTCCACACACCCTGTGTCATCTGTGTCCAGGGTCAGATCTAGGAGTGGGTGACTTTCAGGGGAAATGGGGAGAGCCTCTGTGTCTGCACACACATCAATCGACGAGGCGACAGGGTGGGATGTCCCAAACCCGGGCACAGTCTCTTCAAACTTGACGTGAACAGACGTGGTGATGCGCCTGGTCGCGGGGTTGTAGATACGATACCCTGGGGAGTTATGAGAGTACCCCACCATCACACCTCGGAACGCTTTCAGGCCAAGTTTCCGTCTGAGGTTATCAGGTACCTTGGCAAATGCTGCACATCCGAACACGCGAAATACTGACGCGTCGGGGACTGCGCCTGTGAGAATGGTGACAGGGACCCCCCCAGACGGGCCAACAGCCCGACTGTAAGTACGGTTACGGAGGTGGACCACAGTGCTGATCGCGCATGACCACATGCTGTTAGGCACAGACATGGCGTGAAGCATTGAGGACGCGCAGTCACGCAGTGTGCGCCACGGGCGTTCTGCTTTCCCAAGCATGTGATGTGCATAGGGCGCCGAGAATTGAGTGCTGAAACCCAATCTCGCGCACATGAGCTGCGTGTTCGCGGCCTCGAAAACCGAGTCTGAGTCGAATTTCAGAAACGGTGCAAATGCATGGAGGTGTGAGTGATAACGGGCATGAGTATGCCGCGCGTCCAAGAGGATGGTCTCCAGTTGCGCGCACGTCTCATCCTTAGACTTCAGAAACCGCACCCACATGAAGTTAGTGTGGTGGTCGATGACCAGCAGGCAATACCGCAGGCCGTAGGGGGAGGGTACACTCACAGGACCCCACAGATCACACGACATGTGTTGAAGCGGGGCGGCTGGCTTCTGAGATGCTGTGCGATTTTTTGGCGCAGACGTGGCTTTGTTCAGGTTGCAAGACTCACAGGCGAGATCTTTTACAGAACTAGGCATAACCGGTACAGACACCGTGTTATGAGAATGCTGAGCCTGCAGGCTCTGCATGTTCAGGTGCCCCATTCTACTGTGCCACAAAGCAGCGTCGCACTCAGCAGCAAGTGCTACAGAGTTCTGGCTACGACTGTCTACGGTGGGCGAGGACATCCCCGCACAGGTATGCGACCTCGGGAGGAGGTACAGTCCGTTCCCCGACGGGATTAGCATCCCCATTCCTGTGGTCACACGCACAGTGCCAGAGTCAGTGTCTGTAGGGAAAGAAAACGCACACCCTGAGTGTTGCTGCATCCAGCTGACACTCAGGAGACGACTGATACGTTGCGCTGATCGAGAGGACAAGTCAGGGGTGTACAGGGCATGAGCGAGCCGAAAGACTGTTCGACCGGAGGTCAGGCAAATGGGGATGCGGACTTTTCCACTGCCCTGGACCGTGACACCGACACCACCAACTGTGCTGCGGCGGGAGGATGGATGAAATTCCGAAAAATCCGACCGAAATGACGTCAAGTTAACGGAGCAGGCAGAGTCAACTACCCAGTACTCAGACAGGTCGGCAACACGAGATGCAGCAGACGTGAATGCAACTGAGGCAAAGGACGTACTGACCTCAGTGTCGTCATACTCGTATTGCATGTCGTATTCCAGTGCGTCCTCAGCGGGAGCATGTCCCTCAGATGCTTCAGCAGCAGGAAGGTGGCTGAGGTGTGCAGTGGGGGGAGGCTGGTCCGCGTATCTCTCGGCAATTTGTTTGCGCTTGGCCAGTGTCCAGCGGAGGACATCAGCATCCGGCGCTTTGCAGGTCGACTAGACATGGTTTGGGTCTCCGCAGGCCCCGCACTTCATTGCGAACTTGGACTTCTTGTTGTCCGCGGTCCATCCCCCACCGCCACGGCCACCCTGCCGTTTGCGATCCGCAAGGAAGGCATTGACCGCAGGCCCGGAATCAGCAGTGTCCCCCTTGTTGGAGACATCTGCATCAAGATTTTGAGCCTGGTGGATAATGCTCCCCATCACTTTGTCGGCTGACAGGATGAAGTCGGTGTCAAAGGCATTAATCACACACTGTTTGGCTTGGCCATACTGCCCAACGTTCGACAGACCGCGAATCATGACCAGAGCGAGGACGTGGGGGTGAATGGCTGCAGAGCCATCTTTCAGCTGCATGCACTCGTTCAGCTCATCGAAGCACTGCTTCACAGCGTGGACGTATGCCGAGACTGATTGACCAGAGGCCTGACGAACCATCATGCGGTCCAAGAGCGACAGCGTGCGTGAAATGGACTGCGCGTCCAGTCTCTCGCACAACACTTCCCATGCGGCTGTCCCGCAGTCGAGTCGTCCAGCGGGGACCCCCGCGATGGCCTGTGCAGCTGGCTTGTTCTGGCGGCAGCACTGAACGAGCATCGCGTGCGCGAACCGCTGAGCGACTGGATTCAGAGGCACGCCAGAGGAGGAAAGAGCAAGTTGAGGGATCAGTGCAGCCCCCTTAATCGAAAGAAACGACAGGAAGTCGCGCTTCCAGGTCTTGAATTCACCCGTCCTCGGCATAAGCGGAGCGTCCATGCGGAAAGACCGGGAAAAAGAGTCACCGTCGAAGTTGGTGGCCCAGTCTGCTGTCATCGCAACGAACTCCGGGTCGATCGTGGGCCTGCGGCTGGCGCTGCTGTGGAGTGGGTACTCGTGTACCGGAGTAGGCACGGGGTCGCTAGCAGGCCGGTACTGGTTGGGCACAGGTTGGAACGGCGCCGTGTCGATAGGCACCGGGTGATCGCGCAGTGCGTCCCGACGGAGAATCTCCGACTGCGTCCGGTCCTGGTCGTCCATTCTGGCGTGGAGCAGCTGTAGCTGTTCCATCACCAGTCGAATGCTGTCGCCGGCTGAGTCGGGCAACGGAGTGTCGCACGTGCCGGAGTCGACACCCGAGTCGGCGGCCGATGCGGTAGGTGCCGGCTTTGATTTTGGCGCCATCGTAAAAGGGTCGAGTACCCAACCGGACAGTGGAAAAAATCCACTAGCGGTAACTGTGCCTAACGACGGTATACAAAGAGACGGCCTGATGCCCGCCGACCCGTCGGCATGTTGCCCCGGGGTGTCTCAATGCACCTTTTTCGTATCCTCCACCCAGTGTGGGGCACAGTGACAGCCGAGGCAAGAACAGGCAGGTGTATATGTCCGCTGCTCTACGTTACGGCTGAAGCTGTCGTGCACCCTGTGTATGAGTATTCACCCTCACAATGCTCCCCCCTTCCCCACTCCAGCTTGGACCTGTATGCACCCTGTCCACACAAGCGAGTGCGCTTGTGTGGTTGGCTAGGTCGTCGTGGCGTAGGGTAGAGTAGGTGGTAGCGGGGCTGTTCCGTAGAGTAGTGTTTGAGAAAATGGAAATAAATATACAGAGTAAAGTATGATTATTCGAAAAAAAAAATGGCTTTGCCTTCGGGCGAGTGTCCAAGTTGCACGCCGAAAGGCACTGTCGTCTCGCGTAACCTTCAGGTGGAGGGCTCCATAACCTGTTGAACGTGGTATGCACGGTTCGATAAGGAAGATACTGTAACGTGATGGTTACAGGTACGCTACACGACCAGCCTTGGGTGGCGGCTGGTGTCGAGACAAGAGTGTGTGTCAGCTGTCGCTGTCAGCTGTCTGTACGCTAGTTTGTGATATCGCGCTCAGACACTCTAGGTGATGTCCTGTACATAAGGACTTCTATCAGAGCATACATTAGCTCTCTGTAACTAATCTGCGTTAGGAATTACTTACAACAGTAACCCCGTAGTCGTACCATGCTTGGTATTGTAGGTGGCTGAGTAGCAAGGTTCCGGATTGCGATCCGCGAGATCAGCAGCTGCCGGGAAGCTCCGGTACGTAGGGCTTTTAAAATTACATATTATGTACACAAGCGCCAAGATCTCCCGCTCGGCCCGTCCGATATTCTTTTCAAGACAAAACACCCCTCGAACACTCTTTTGTCCAAGGAGCGGGACCCGTATCTCAGAGGTTTTTTGACGGCGAAGAGGGTACAGACTGAGAGTCGCAGCCGGTCGGCGGAGGTCCTCAAGATAGCCTGCCGCCGGAAAACCGGGTACGGAAGGTTTTGGATATAATTTGCGTGCCTAGTATCTCTTAAAAACGGCGACTCGATCCATGTATTCGACCAACCCCGCCCCTTGTCGGTACCCAACCAACGCCAGAAGTATCGTCCTCAAATGGTGTGCTTTTGGTTACCGCGAAGGCACACAACTAAAAAAGATTGCCTCTTGGCACTGTAAACCGCTTGGGGAGGGTACGGGCGGATTCGGCGCGGTAATGTAGGTGTTGAAAAAAATATTGTGATGGACCAAGGACAAGAGAAGAGAAGAAATGGCGCGGTGGCAAGCATAGCGCCAACCGGATACCGTCTAGGAAATGGCATCCCTTTCATTCGCAGGCCTCGGAGGGGAGAAGAATCCCGAGCTAGGTGGGACTTTGCGTCGGCATGAGCAACAAGTGTCTCGGACGAGGGGTGCATGTCCGAGTAGATTGTCTAGCGTTGCTTTCGCGAACGCTGCTCCAGCAGCGGCTTTGCATGCGGCGTGCATGCTAACTTCGAGCGTTTTGTCGATGAACGGTTGGCGTAGCTTGTCCTGTGGGCCGGAGCCCGCGGTAGGGCGTCGGCGGCAAAAACGTTCGTGGGCGCGATCGGCGAACACTCGCTCCAAATCCGAGCTCTTTTGTCCGCCCTTGGTGAGGCGGAGGAAGCACAATCTAGTACGGGCGGCCTCCTCCGTCGCTGCGTGGGTGCGGTGACTCGCTGTGATGAGGGCAACGGTTGCCTTCTGCTCCGTCGATAAAGGAGGGCTGGATGACAACGCGTCTATACCCTTGCTAGTTACCGCGTTGGCGCAGCTCTTGAAGAAGGCATAACAACCTATACGGAGGTACTCGTCGTACCCCGCTTGTAATATCTTGTCGTTAAGGTGACGCGCCGTGTCGTCCGCATGCGTTCATAGGCGGGGCTCGTCGGTGTCGCGTGGGGGGCGTTCCAAGCCGGCATGAATGACTTTTCCGTATGCGGAGAAGTCGACGAACTCGGGCTCGAGAAGCTTGGGGTCGTCGTTTAGCAAGTCGATAGGTGGCTCTTGGGTTGCCTTATCACCCTCTGTCGCAATGGTCGCCTCAAGGGGAGTGGACAACTGTTGATTCGTGGGCATAAGTGGGCATGTTATACGCTTAATTGAGTTGTGCGAGAAATGCGTTGTTATACGCATGAATCTGCTCAAAAGTCCAGAGTTCGAGGGCCGAGACTGCAACTTGAATTTGTTCCGAAGTTCGATGTTCACTGACAGGGGGTAGAGCAGACCATGACTGCATGTTGGGTAAACGTCGAGCTAGAACGCTCAAGTGCGCATGAGACGATGTAAACTGACACCCTGCTCGATGTGGAAGGTGGAGATTCTTCTTGGGCCGTGACACGCCTACATACAATGATCGACCTCAACGGGCATCGAACCCGCGACCTTCCGCGTATTAGGCGTGCGCTTTACCGGCTCACCGAAAAAGCATAGTTGACATATGTGGCCACATACCACATATGTACCAATCTACGACACTACCACGGCCCCCCCCGGAGTCTCCCCGGACCGCAGCCCGGCTCCGAAACCAATGTGGCGGTTAGCCTCTGAAAGCTAAACGCTAGCACAATTCTGTTCTAGTCTGTCTAGTTCTGTTGCATGACTGTACTCGTCACATCGACTACGAGAGTCGAGACTACGATTGCGCGAGCCAGATGGGCGAGCGCAAAGCATAGAGTCCTAATGCTCGGGAGTTGCACCGGCTTAAGTGTTGCCGCTAGCTAGTGTTGTTGGGGGCATGGCTTGCGGCGTTGCGCGCGGCAATTCCCCAGTCATCGAGGGTTACCTCAAGGTATGGATACGACGCACCGCTTTTATTGTAACGCTTAAGCGGTAGGGTGTGCGTTTTGTCACATATGTAAGTACGTTTTATAAACCTCAATATTTAAAACAATCTGACTACATGATAATAAGAAGAACAAGATGAGCACGGACAGAGAAAATGGGAGGGGAAACAACCTGACGACTAGATATTCTTTTATTATTATTGACGGTTTCCTGCATGATGCATCTTTGTATAATAATAAGATTATTGCACAGGAATACCTATAAACATTTAAGGACGGATTACAAGAAGAATAACAAGAGCACGGACAGGGAAAAAAGGAGGGGAAATAAAAGGCCAAGAGTGATAAGAGGATCACGGAATCCAAAGCACGGCAAAAGGAAGCACTACATTGTGCACAAACCTAGCATATTGAAATACAGAACCTCCTAGGCAACGCTGAGAATGCAACACGTGGAGGCGACAAACGGCGTCTCACGCGCCGCTCGAGGAAGCGCGGGGACGCTTGCGGCCCATGGCGCGGGTGAAGAGCGCCGTGGCAGGAGAAGGCATCCCAGCCAAGGTAGAAGCGGCCTCCACACCGTCTACGGCGGCGGACCAACCGCGCAAGACGTTGTCCGCGTGAGCGACATGGACGGCGAAAGAGACCTTTCGGCGCTAGGAGGCCAACAACTTGCTCACATGCATCACTTTAGAGGCGACTACGTGCTCGGCCAACTCCGTCAGGAAAACCGTGGCGTGGCCG
Organism: Tetraselmis chui; assembly: GCA_026401115.1. Taxonomy (NCBI): domain Eukaryota; kingdom Viridiplantae; phylum Chlorophyta; class Chlorodendrophyceae; order Chlorodendrales; family Chlorodendraceae; genus Tetraselmis; species Tetraselmis chui. Next base: position 7,880 of record JAPMLY010002921.1, on the reverse strand, counting down.
CCGAGAGTACCAAATTCCGTGACTGCACGGGGAATGAAACGGATGTCATCGGGGCGACTCCGCATCCCCACTGAGTACTTCTCGAACATGGACTTCTCAGCACGGCGGAGAGCGACTTCGGGAGACAGGGACTAGAACCGCCGAACAAACCGGAAACCACAGCATCAAGAGCAAAATTTGAGCCTCGGATGCCGTGAAAGTGCAAGACACTCACATCCGCGAGGTGGCCGCCGATGCCGTTAGGGAGGTGAAGATAAGGGTAGACCGAAGATGCGACAGACCGCGATGCGGAAAACTGCGTCGTAGTGTTGTAAGTAATACCGCATACGTATTAGTTGCAGATAGCTACTGTAAGCTACTCTAGATATGATTAGTACATGTCTAGATCGGACATACCGATAAACTGTTTGACTCGGTACAGAGCTGTCGCTAGGCTACAGCTCTAACACTTCTGTTGTCCCGACACCACGCCTGTAGGCTGGTTGTCGCCTTAACTGTTCCGTTTGCGGGACTGTGACTGTAACTACGTTTGCGTACGTTATCTTCCACACTAACTGTGTTTGCATGGTTCAATAGGTTATGGGCCCCCGCCTCACGTCACTCACGCGCGACAACCTGGTTCGGCGAGCTGCGATCGACAGCTCTCCCGCAGAAGGCAAGTTTCTATAGACACCTAGTACTTTCAACCTGTAGTCGGCGGTATCGCCAGTATAAACTGCGATTTTTAAAACCCGCCACCACCCTCTTAAGCCAGCCACCCGCCGGAGATAGCCAGCCACCCACACCGACGCACTCGTCGTGTGTGGACAGGGTGCACACAGGTCCAAGCTGGAGAACGGGGGGGTGCACTGTCGGGTGAATACGCATCCACAGGTCGCACGCCAGCCGTAGCTTACCTTTTATTTTTATTTTTATACTAGCCTCGCGCATCAGCCACCAGCGCAGCGCTCCACCTGTCCTGGCCTTGGCCTCGACTTGTGCCCCACACTGGGTGGAGGATACAGAAAAGGTGCTCTGAGACACCCCGGGGCTACAGGCCGAGGGGTCGGCGGGCATCAGGCCGTCTCTTAGCATACCGCTGTTAGGCACGAGTCCGGCTAGCGGTTTTTACCGCTGCCTGTTTTTTCCTTCAGCTCTTTTTTTTTTTTTTTTCCCTCTGTCGAAATGGAGCAGAAAAACCCGCCTGATTCACCTGCTGATTCCCCTGAGTCAGGCTCTCACCAGAGCACCCTCGATCACCCCCCCGATACTCTCGCGCTGCTCGTTGCGCAAGTGGCGAGCTTAACTGCTCGTTTCGACTCGCAGTCGGCCGAGGGTGCTGTCGCTGCTGCGGGTGCTAATCCGCACCCCCCTGTAGCTCAGCGCCGCCACCATGCCCCACTCGAACCCGTCCGGCACAGCCACGACGGTCACACCCTCCACCTGAGTGACCATACCCAGCCTGGTTTCGTAACCCCGGACGCAGAAACACTCTTTCCTGCTGCAGCCCCTGTTAGCGACCCCACAGTCGCACAGCGCCGCCACGATGCGCCCCGCGAGCCCGCGCGTGCCGAGGCGCACTACGACCCCTCGCGTCACGCCATCCGGGTTGATCACCTCCCACCACCTCCCCCCTTCCCCCACGCCGGATATGCCCTTCACCACCCCGGCCCCCATATCACGGAGGCGCCCTCTCATCTCATCCCCCCCTACCGTGACCACCCGCACTCGTACGGCCCGCCGCGTCCCATGGCCGGCCGCTCTCCCTTTCCCGGTGGCCCACCTCCTCCCTTTCATGGCCGGCACTCTCCCCCACTCCAACATGGCGACCCCAACCCCCGGGGCCGTCGTCGCCCCACTATCGACCCGGTGGTCATCAACCGGGCGGCACACGAAGCCCCCGGCTTCGACAAGGACGCCCTCAACCGGTCCATGAAGATGTCGGTCCCCGTCATGTGCCCGACCACGGACTTTAAGCAATGGAAGAGGACCTTCCTTAATTTCCTCTCCATCAAGGCCGCATACCTCATTCCTCAGCTGGCCATCCGCGACTCCGGCGTCTGGCTCGACGAACAAGCGCAACACTACGCCTACACGCTGCTCCTCCATGCAGCCAGCGCGAATAAGCGCGCTGACCAAGCCATGAAATGCGTTTCTCCAGCACGCCCAGACTGCGCCGCTGCCGCGTGGGACATCCTTTGTGAACGCCTCGACTGTCGGTCTTTTGCTCGCTCCTTGTCCCTCTTGGACAATCTCACGGTCAGACAGCGCCCCGGTCAGTCACTCAGTGACTATGTCCACTACATGCGCCAGACCTTTGACGAGTACAACGACACATGCCAGTTGGCTGATGGCTCCGTTGCCATCCACCCCCACCACCTCGGTCTCCTCATGCTGCGCGGCATTTCTAGCAGCGGCCCACACGGTCAGGCGAAGCAATGCGTCATCAACGCCTTCGACACGGACTACATCATGTCGGCTGATGAAGTTATGGCGAGCATTCTACACCTTGCGCACAACATGGAAGACCACCCTGCTCCGGACGCAACCGCTCCGGACATATCACCTCCTCCCATCTCCGCGTTCGTCGCTGCGGGCCGCGGCTCGCACAGCGGTCGAGGCCCACCACACCGTAACCCTCGCGGCCATCGACCCAACAAGTGTGGCGTTTGTGGCAGCCTCCACCATCTCATGTCCGCGTGCAATGCCACTGATGACGCTATTCTTAAGTGGAATCTTGCCAAGCGTAGGCTGACAGTCCAGAAGTACGGCGCCGCCGACGGCACCCCCTCTGCTCACGCTGCGCTGCTGAGCGACGTCCCTGCCGACGACGCCCCCGCCGATGACACCGATTGCCTACCCACCTTCGCGGACTGCGTTGATGACGACGCTGACGACGAGGTGAGTGTCCCATTCAGCTCTGTGGCATTCTCCTCTTCCCTCGCCCCGGGTCGTAATCTGTCAAAGTTTTGGGTCGTTGATTCCGCCTGCTCGATTAACCTCACTGCGTTCCGAGATGACTTCGTGAAATTCACGCCCCCCTCCACTCCCTCTCGCGTGGGCGGTGTCGGCGTTGACGTTAAGGGCAGTGGCTCAGTGCGACTTTCTGTCAGACTTGCCTCTGGCCAGCTAATTCACCGCACTGTGTATGCACTCTACACCCCTGACCTATCATCTCGTTCAGCACAGCGTATCGGCAGACTCCTTAGTGTCAGCTGGATGCAAACTCACAGCGGTTGTGAATTCATATTCCCCTCCAACTCTGACACTGGTTTGCTTTTGGTACCCACAGGCATGGGTATGCTAGAACCGTCCGGAAACGGTCTCTACCTCCTTCCCCACCAGCCGGCCCTCCCTTCCAGCCCATCCGCCCCGCCGGCACTTGACCCCTCACCTCAGGTTGCCCTTACTGCCCAGTGTGATCCCGTCCTATGGCACCGTCGATATGGCCACCTCAACATGCAAAGCCTTCAGGCCCAACATACTCACGGTGTCCCGACTAGCCCTGTGTTAACTAGCGCTGTAACCAAAGTTTCGTGCGACTCTTGTCTCCTTCACAAAGCCACAGCTGCACCACGCAACACAGCCGCTTGCGCGAAGCCATCCCACCCCCTCCTCAACCTGTCCGCTGACCTCTGGGGCCCGGTCAATGTCCCCTCCCCACATGGCCTCCGCTACTGCTTGCTCGTCATCGACCACCACACCAACTACATGTGGGTGCGGTTCCTTAAGTCTAAAGACGACGCATGTTCGGAATTGGAAACCATCCTCTTGGACATCAAACACCTGCATGCCCGCCATCACTCCCAGACGGGCGCGTTCGCACCGGTCCTCAAATTTGACTCTGACTCTGTGTTTGAAGCTGCTGTCACTCGCCAGATGTGCGCACACCTCGGCGTCGGGGTACAGTTCTCTGCCCCATACGCCCACCACATGCTCGGCAAGGCCGAACGTCCCTGGCGCACCATCCGGGACAATGCATCGGCGATGCTCCACAACATGGCCGTTCCCAACTCCATGTGGTCGTGCGCTGTCAGCACAGTTGTGTACCTTCGCAACCGCACGTATAGTCGCTCGGTCGGACCTCATGGGGGCGTCCCCCTCACACTCCTTACGTCGTCAGTGCCCAACGCCTCCAAGTTCCGCGTCTTCGGCTGCGCCGTTTTCGCCAAGGTCCCCGACAAACAACGTCGGAAACTCAGTGAAAAAGCATTTCGCGGCGTCATGGTGGGCTATCCCCCTGACGCACCCGGGTATCGTGTCTACAATCCGGAAACACGTCGCATCACCACTTCCGTACATGTTGTCTTTCAGGAAGACACCCCAGGCTTCGACACACAACCCTCCGTCGACTCGGCCATCACCGACTCTTCGGACGACGTCCCCGCAGACTCACCCCTATCCCACCCCATTGACCTCACATCACCCACACCCCTGCCCCCCCCGCCAACCCCTCGCCATGCTCGGCTCCGCTCCCACCCCATTCGCTACGGCGATATGGTTGCCCACCTGTCCGACTACCCACCCACACTCGTCACGGCGTGTTGTGATCCTGAACAAGGAAAAGCTCAAGAGGACATCTTTGAGCACCCTCACGTCCCCAACCTTGTCACTGGTCCCCCACACACACCTGCCGGCACGTCCCCTACTGCCGTCGCCCTCCTCTCCGCCCGAGAGTGTGTGGAACCAAAATCCTACCGAGCTGCGCTGGACAGCGCCCAAGCCCCCCAATGGCAAGCCGCTATGCAACAGGAGTATTCCTCCCTCATCAGCAACGGCACGTGGGACCTTGTGGACCTCCCCCCCGGCCGCATGGTCGTTAACAGCATGTGGATCTTTAAAGTCAAGTCGGATACAGCCGGCGACGTCTCCCGCTTCAAAGCGCGGTTCGTCGCCAAGGGGTGCAGTCAACGCGCTGGACTGGACTACACGGAGACCTTCTCCCCGGTCATCCGCATGGCCAGCCTGCGTCTCTTCCTGACCATTGCAGCCGCCCGCGACCTTGAACTCTGCCAACTTGACATCGACACAGCGTTTCTCTACGCCCCCATCCGGGAGGATGTGTACATCCGCCAGCCCCTCGGCTTCACCGATGGAACGTCCAAGGTTTGTCACCTCAAGCGTTGCCTCTACGGCCTTAAGCAGTCCCCCCGCGAGTTCAACATGCTACTTCGTGCGTGGCTCGTCGACCATGGATGGCAACAATGCGTTTCCGACCCGTGCATCTACATCTACCGCGCCGGCCACGTCTTCGCCATGATCGCCCTGTACGTCGATGACATTCCCGCAGCCTGCAATGATGCCACCTGGCTCGCATCGTTCAAAGCCCAACTCGGAGCACGGTTCAAAATCAAGGACCTAGGCGACCTCTCCCAACTCCTCGGCATGCACATTACCCGCGATCGCTCCACGCGCACAATCTCGCTGGACCAGTCCAAGTACCTGCGCGACATCCTCGCCAAATACGGCATGTCTGACTCTAAGCCGTCGTCCCTTCCGATGGACCCAGGCTTCCTCGCCGGCCTTACACACTTGAACTCGCCTTCTCTCACAGGAGTGGCCAAGGACGTCTACCCAAGCCTCCTGGGCAGCCTTCAATACGCCGCCGTTTGTACACGCCCCGATGTCTCCACGGCATTGAGCATCCTCGGCTCTGCCCAAGCCTCGCCCACCGAGGCACACTTGCAGGCTCTGAAAAAGGTCCTCCGCTACCTCCATGGCACCATCAACATGCGCCTGACGTTGGGGGGGGGCATGGACCACAGTCTCCAACTCACAGGCTTTGCCGACGCTGATTGGGCCAACGACAGCAGCACCCGCAAGTCTCGCTCGGGCTATCTCTTCACCCTCGGACGCGGGCCAATCAGTTACAAGTCCAAACAACAGACTTGTGTGGCTCAATCCACGTGTGAAGCCGAGTACTACTCTGCAGCTGACGCCACCAAGGAGGGACTCCACCTCCGACAACTCCTGGGGGAAATCTTCGACTCCCCCATCACCGAAACCACCACCATCTGGGAGGACAACCAAAGCGCCATTGCATACTCCCAAAATGCCTTGGTCAGCGAGAAGACTAAACACATCGGCCTGAAGTGGCACTTTCTCAAAGACCACGTGGAGCAAGGGACCATCAAGTTGAGGTACCTCCCCACTGACCAGATGGTGGCTGACATGCTCACCAAACCCCTCCCAGGACCTGCACTAGCACGACACCGAAGTGCGATCCTTGGAGGACAAGACCCAATGCAACGCTTCATCCCGTAGCTACCTTCAGGGGGAGTGTTGTAAGTAATACCGCATACGTATTAGTTGCAGATAGCTACTGTAAGCTACTCTAGATATGATTAGTACATGTCTAGATCGGACATACCGATAAACTGTTTGACTCGGTACAGAGCTGTGTTATCTTCCACACTAACTGTGTTTGCATGGTTCAATACGTAGTGCTCAGGGAACTTGTCACGGAGCTCGCCTAGGCGACCCAAAGTAGGCGGGTCCTAAGCCACACACACTAGGGCGCCGTGGCCGAGACGAGATACACAGCGCCTAGACTCCAGCGGAGGGCGGTTAGAGAACGTGGGAGCGAGCTTCGCGAAGCGAAGCAACTTGACGCGCTCACTGATGTGAGCTTGGAGCTTTGGAAAGATGTCCGTGGCAAACGCAGATAGGGGTACTAGCGAGGATAGGCCATCAAGAGACCGAGCAATCTGCTCGTTCTTTGATCGGGCTTCTGCTACGCAGCTCGCGCGAGCCACCGTTGGACGTGGCGGGGGAAGCATCGCTAAGGCGGTAATTATCAATCGGTCGAACTCGGCGACATGATGAGAACCGCACCCGGCATATAAGCGCGCCCACGGCGTCCGCATGGGTTCGTTGCCGCCGTCGTCTCCGTCCGGTGTACCATGCCTACGGGACACCGCTGTGGTCATAGCAGTCGCTAACCGTCCATACATTGTCGGCTTCATGGGAACTTCGTCGTGGACATCTCCGCGCACGCGAGCATCTTGCGATGTAAGGAAACGGATAGCAGAGTCCACTCCCAATCCGGCCGCTCCGACATGGGCCGCATCCGCCAAGGCAACCAAGTCCCTCACCCCCATGCCTCCGAAACGTATGGGAAGAGACATCTCGGAGCGAGTGTTGCAGGGTAGGCTAGCTGCGGAAAGGCCCGATATCTCAGCCGCCTCGTGCGACATTGTCAGCGCGATCGAGGAAGATCGCGACGGTGTCGCCGTAGCCCTCACCCCTGCCAAGACCACGGGGGGCCGTAATGGCCAAGTGTCCGAAGCAGCGGTTGCAATATTGATGGATAAGAAGCGCAGTGTGACAGTGCCATGGAGTTGCTAGACCCCTTAGACTTTCGCCATATGCCTCATACTTGCTTAAGGCCGTTTCGAACACGTCTCGAGCAAAATCGGATGTACCCATTGCCCCCCAAGTACTTTCGTCGCTTCCGTGGAGGCATGTACTTCCCGCATGATGTGGCCGTTGGGTTAGCCATCGAGAGCATCACCTACCCAAAAGGCAATAAAAATTATTTTTGCGGATGGTTACCGTGAGTCCGACGCTAGCATGCGCCTCCGGCATAGCGTCGCCAATAGCCACGAGAGACGCAGGGGGTCTCAAGAAGTGACCATCGTCATAATAATAGCAGACAACAAACTCGTTCGGGGCAATCGCAGCCACCTGCTTGCATACCCGGGAGGCAAGTACTGCGAAGAATATGGCCCCGGGAACGCAACCTTGATGGACTCCACGGGTACTCGGGATGCGCATAGCTGGGCCATGAGCATTTGATGAGTTGTAAACGTGTGAGGTAGATGGACGGCCATACAGCATAATAGCGACGCGGAGCAACGGTCGAAGCGCGGGATTTGCAGACAATTCCTCAAACAACGGAC